>BMAO01010997.1:0-163800 GCA_019973975.1 Trichonephila clavata
TACTGGTCAGCGCGTCACCTAATGGCCCAAAAGCCAAGGTGGACGTTGGCTAAGAAGCACTTTATACTAACTTTCGAAAGGGGCGTTTTAAGTACCCTCGATTCCAAGAGTTTATAGACTCTTGTAAAATATAAGTTTTAGCAAAGCAAAAAGACATATAAACACCCATAACTAATATGTTAATTGAAGCTATATGTAGCTATCATAAACAAAATATTTAAAAAATTAACAGTTAGTATATCATTACATATAAATTTAGAAGTATTTAATGTCCCCAAAGCTTATGAAATATATGACATCTCAACAAAAAAATGCTCGATAAAATTTTGCGAATAGTTTTAAGTCTTCTCAATTTTCAATATGACATCGTACACATGTTTTTTTCCCATCGACATAATTCAGGTAATTAAGGTTTGTATTTGAAAATTGAGAATATTCCAAATCATACCAAATATTTTCTAAATCTTTCCTTAAGACATTCACTGAATAAATAATATTATCCTCCATTCTGATTATACCATTTCAGACATAATACCACACACATCATACATTGGGTTAAATCAGAGCTCATCGGTGGCCACTCAAGAACAATAAACAGTTTACGAATTTGAGTAAATTTTGTAGTATTGGGGTGGTATGGATGAAAAAGCATTAACATAACTTACATTCCTAACTTTTGTCTCCCAAATCATCTACAAATGTCATAAGATTATTTTGTAATGTTTATGTAACTTTTAGAGGGATTTTGTCGGTCATCTGAAAGGGTCAAACCCATTGGACAATTAAACCGAAGTCATCTATGCTATTACAGAACCACCACCATTTTGCCTTCTGAAATAACTCCTAGATCTTTTCGTAAAATCATCCTTACATTTTTGTCTTGCGATTAGAACAATTGAGGTTTCATTTTTTTTTCATCACCGGAAAGGACATCCCTCTACTTATTTCCATGTGATTACAAACTTATTGCAATCTCTTAGTAATATAATTTTGACAATGGCCATATACGATACGTTCTTGCCTTAAGTGATATTATATATATAATGTGATTCTATTATTCGTCTATGAGGAACGTTCTTGGAGATTTGCATCGGGAAGCCCTAATAATTTCGAATTGAAGCCATTCTATGTATCCGTCCATCATTAGAATATCTTTCATATGTGGTCTTCCCAAATTAAGTTTTTGCATATCTGGTCTACGTTAATAGCAACAAACCATACGCTTAGAATAACGTAATCTTCAGTAAATTGGTTATTCTTAGTTTCATAATAAAAAAAAAGGCAGAAAATATCTTAAATGTAAACCATTTTTTACCAAAGATTGTTTGTTACATTATCTATATGTCTATATGGATAAAAATCATTATTATTAATGCTTTATTTTGCACAGATAATGCGAATTTGAACCAGTTAAATTATTGCTGGTAGTCTGCCTTGTTGCAGATGTTTATATGCCACAAACGCACACACACTATAACAAGCATATTAAAATATTGTCTTTTTAGGAAAAGAATTGTAAAAAACAGTTTTATCTGGAATCTAAAATAAATTTGCATTAATTAATAAATGATTTGATAATCTGGTTACATCAAAAGCAAAAAAAGTAAGCAGCTTTTAACTATCTTCCCATACTATCCATAATGTACGTATAAAATACTTTTATTTAAAAACAATTAGATTAGAGTTATTGAACAATTAATGGCATATAGCTACCTTTCTGCACAAAATTTCTAGGCAAAAATTCTACAACTAAACTGGAAAATATCCATTGTTGGCATATAATATTTAAGTGATTAATTTTCCGTTAAATACTGACTTAAATATGAAGTCAATGTAGAAATATTAATTAATAATTAAATTGGCTGTTTTTTAAATTATCTGCTTTTATTGTTCACAATATTGGTTTGATATAATTGTTTTCTTTTTCTAAACGCGATAAGTTGTTGTAGAATGTTACACAAAATTTTCATGGTTAAATAGTAAAGTTTGATACTTTTATTACCTTTGACAGATGGATTGACATTGCATCTCTGATTAGGAACGGATTGGTTACGACTCCTCTCTAACAAAAAAATAATAATTTAATAATATTTATAGATGACTATATAAGGAAAATATCAATATAAAGGGGGATATGCTTCCATATCAAAAAACTTGCAGGGTGTGTAAAGGTTACAAAGACGATTCTAAATCCCATAGAAATGCAGAGTCCCAAATGCCTGAATTACGAGCTATGGTTCATAGAAGAAGAGAAACAGTAACACAATAATGGGACGGAAAATATCTTATTAAATGATTGTACACATCAGGTGTTTGAAATTACGACCAGAACTCGTTTGGCAAGTCTAACAGCTACATTGCATGGAATTACTGACGTTCTGGAAGATTCCTCATGGCAGTCTTGAGGTTGATTGCGCTTAATAGAGGGTTTCGTGATCCTACTGGAAATCATCATTAAAATCCGATTTCCGAGGTAGTAGGATGAAATCGTGTTCAAACGAGGAACTGACGATGTGCTGACAGTTAATGGAGATGCGGATTGTAACGGGCACGACTCTAGGTTGTTGTACCTGGAACGTTACGCAAACAGGTGTGAACATGATGCATGCAACACGCAAACATGACCTTCGAGAGTGTGAAGAGACTGGTTCTTTAACGAGTTAACTGGTTCTGTTTGGTGTACGAGATACCCGTTTCTTCAGTTGAAGACCTCAGAGCTCAAATATCTGTAGCTGCCGGGAGGATGCGTGACATTCCAGGCATCTTCCAGAAAGTAAGGAATTTCGTGCAGCACCGCGATTAGGCGTGCCAGAAGACTTCTGGTCGTAATTTTGAACACTTGTTATAGTACAACTTTTCACACACACACACAATAAAATTTTTCTGTCATAATAATGTGTTGCTATTTCTATTGTTTTTCTGTGCTTCTTTGCATCAAAGCTCGCAACCTCGCATATGCAACTCTTCATTCTTTTATGATGCCATGTCGTATCATTACCCCCTACACACCCTGTAAGTTTGTCGGTATGGTAGCGAATCATCCTGTAGATTGAATAAATGCATAAATTAGCACTTTTACGACTTAACAAAAGTGCAATTAACCTAAGAAATAAAATGTAGAAACTTAAAGCTTGGTTATCTGCAAAATAAAATAACTTTTTGACAATCCAGGTACAGTAGAACACCGTTTATCCGAATCAATTGGGGCCGGACACCGTCCGGATACGCGATTGTTCGGATAACTGAAAACTGCACGCAATCCATTCAGTATAGTATGAAACCAGACACTATACGAATATTGAAAATCCTCACATGCGGGAAACGTGTTTGAAGAAAAAGCAAAATAGGTGCAAAATGTCGCAATTTTACCTTTATTGTGGAACATAATCACTTTTTTTTACTGTACCATTGTACACCTTCGTGTTTCCGCTGAAAAGTCTCTAATTCTCTTGAGCAGAAGTAGTAGGGTGGGACAGCACTCTGATTGTTGTTCGTACCACTCCATAGCTGTATTTGATGGACCCTTGCTACTTTCGTTGTTATTGTTATCCTCGTCTTCATCCGTTTCATCGTCGACCGGGTCGGATTCTTCTTGCATGGAAGTCACAATCTCGTCATCATTTAGCATTTGAAATCCAAAGTCTTCTGCATTGCATACCATTCGGGTTTCTGCATCTTCTTCATCGCCTTCTTTAAATCCTGGGATCGATTGGACCGAAGTCGGTAATCTCTTGCCTGTAGTCGTCATTGAAGTCTTTTTTGCCTTATATATAAATCTGGCCACAGCTTATTCCATGCATTTTTCAAGCTCTGTCTTTCGGGCGAGTCCCACGCTTCGGCTAACATGTAGCAGGCATCCTTCATATTGAGCTTTTTAGCAAAAGCAGCAACACTTTCTTCGCCGTTTTCTGCTAAAAGTAATCTCCGCAAAACTTGTTTCCTATAAATTCTCTTGATCTTTTCAATAACGCCTTTGGTCCATTGGTTGCACCAGCGCAGTGACGTTTGGTGGAAGATACATCACGCTGAAGTCATCCCCAATTGCATTGGGAATTTCGACAGGTGGGTGACAGGAAGCATTATCGAGAATCAGTAAAACTTTCATGTTCACGAAGTTTCTTGCGTTTGGAACGAAGTCTTTAAGAACCATTCAAAACAACTGTTGATCATTGCACTATTCGAAAACGTATCTGGACATTGGTCCGGATATTTGACGCTCCAGATAATAAACGTTCGGATAAACGATGCTCTACTGTATTAAGATATTACGAAAAAGATAAAACCGTTTTCGACACATGCGATTACATATCTTTCGATTGATATTATATTCACTATTTATATTGATATATTTTATAAAAACACTTGGAAAATGTTAAAATTAAGCAAACTTTAAGATCATAACAGTGCCACATTATTGTAGCAGTTGAAAAACCAATACAAATTTTAAAAAAGAAAAACTATCTACATCAAACTTCTTAAGAATTTCTTTGATCAAAGATAAAAATATTAAGTTTCCAAAGACAAGTGCAAGTAGTAATTTTACCTCGTAAATTCTCAATTCACGTTCCCATCCTTGGAAGATTTCAAACATCTGTAACAATAATATCTATTCCTAGCATTTAATCATTATATTTTCACACAGTCATGAAAGCTAAAGTCATAAAACTTATTTTTAACTTACGGCCTCTTTGTCCTCGCTTGCGCATACTTCTGTGGTTAAGGGACTGAGCCCTTGTTCTAAGGTGTATTCTCCTGGTAAAGCCTCAGAAATCAAAGTCAATGATTTTTTCATCCCCTATTGGGTAAATTCATTAATGGATTCGTGAAATTTTTTTATTGGAAAATTAAAGTAAAATTTCATTTAATTTTGTAAATAAAATACAAATATTTAGAAGTTATACAAAAAAATGAGAAGAAAGTATTCTTATAAAAATATGAATAATAATGAGGAAAAAAATTATTAAATTAAATTACCTATAATTTTACTTGTTTTAATTTGTTACATATTAAGAGTGGCCACGATAGCCTAGTGGTCCAAGTTACGGTCTAGTGGCAGCATGAGTTCGAGCCGAGTGCCACTGAAGACCGTGCAAAGGTTACCGCTGCGCGTTAAATCTTTCAAGGCCCAAACGCCCTCACTTTAGTATATTGTAGGACGAAAATTCCAAACTCAAAAACTAGCTTAGGCCGAACAAACAAGGTTTAACTTTATGTGAGTCGTAAAAAAAATAAAATTCATAGAAACGTAGGTTTAGTTCAAAAAATACATTATAATGAACATGTATAGAAGAAAAAGAAACATATTTTTAATGGTCCTCGTCCGATATTTGATATCTCTTCTCTGTAGCTATCTTTCCTTTTTCGGAGGATTCTTTTTATTTTATTATATATTATTAACAAACGGGGAATAAACAAATAGTACCTCGAAACAGATATATGAGAGGAACTTAGTGACGATGAACTGTGTCCTTTCAAATAAAACTTCTTCCATGTTAACTATTGTTGAGAATCGTTGCTGAAACGTCTCTTATCTCTAAATAAAAAGTAAACCCATCTAGTTTTTGTGTTCTTGACAGAACTGTCAAAGGTGCCACAGATGGACTGCCATTAATGGTTTAGGACGATGGGCGAATAAACTCCCTTTATGCAGACGTCTTTCTACTGTAAATCGTGATAATCGTCCTGTTGCTGCATGCAGCTGCAGAGTAATGTAGCTCGATGGCTGGTTCCAGTCTCTTTTCGCCTGTAGAACCTTCCAGACCTGCAAACTCCAGTCTCTGTTCGCCTTCCGGTCATCATTCACCAGTGTTTTTGTCAGCCAACTACTACAAATCTTCCTTACAACTGTATCTGTCATTTGGAAGGCTTACCAAGCTCCAGAAACTAACACTTTTGCCAATTCCTAACTTTTGTGTTGCACTTATCACACTACGCTACTCTTCAACATTGACATTTATTCTATTACGTATAAGAACATCAAAATGGCGTGTGTATATATATATATATACATATAGAAAGATATAGATAGATATAGATAGAAAATGTATATAGATAGATAGAGAGAGAGATAGATAGATAGATAATAGATAGATAGATAGATAGATAAAGATAGTAGATAGATAGATAGATAGATAGATAGATAGATAGATAGATAGATAGATAGATAGATAGATAATAGATAGATAGATAGATAGATAGATAGATAGATAGATAGATAGATAGATAGATAGATAGATAGATAGATAGATAAGATAGATAGATAATAGATAGATATAGATAATAGATAGATAGATATAGATATAGATATAGATATAGATATATGAAACATAAAAGCTATAATAGATAAGTAAATATGAGGATAGCTTAATCTTTCTACATACTAACACAGAGTTTGGGATATCTATCAAGTTATTCATCTATAATTTTAAGATGATTTTCCCGTTTTAACTATTTTATGGGGAAAAAACTATTTTTATATTATATCGTTATTTAAATTATCGCGCGCGCGCTTTTCAATAATTGGAATACTAAAGTTGTAAATGTAATACCAAGATAATTTCCAAAATTACCATTAAATTTTGAAGAAATATTACATTTTTAAATAATGTATGGTTTTAAAGTCATGTTTGAGATTTAAATTATTTTCATATTTAATATTTTTAAGCTTACATTTTTATTTAAAAAATGGAAAAGTTTTCAAAACTCACACAATGTTAGGATTTTTTTAAGTTAACTTACTTCAAGAGGAGCAAGCATCCAGCACTTGTTGTATTCTTCATATAGATCTGAAAAAATCATGCAATTTTATTTTCTTATTTTTTTAAATAAGTATCTCAATGAAAGTTCTCTACAAGCTGTTATAGAGAGCAATTTACAATTTCACATCAGGATCAGATAATGAATAGGTCACCTGAATTAATATCTTATTCCTAAAATCATAACTTCCATATTAAGCTGTGAGGATTAACTAATTCAATTGTAAGCTTCAATCAAATGAGAATGGCCCAAATTGGAGAGACATATTTGGCTGCAAACCGATATGTCAGGCAGCGGATACCTGATGCCGGAAACCTACAACAAAGGAATAGCACGCCGCATTTGGTTCCATTGTTATTCTTTCTGATTAATACAGGGTGGTCCCAAATTCATGATACAAGCTTTAAGGTTAGGTGCAGGACATTGTAACTATCATTTGTTGTACAGGAATGTATGGTGCATGTGACGCAGTGAGGCACAAACAACAAAAATTAGATGAAAGAAAGGTTAAAGTGTTTATTGAAAGTGTCGTTGACAAGCGTAATGTTTACAATAACTCTTCGTAAATGTTCAGCACATGAGCTATGAAGACCAGCTGCAGCGCAAATTGCTGTACCACCCACTAGCAGTCAAAGAAAAATGTCTGCTGGATTTAAAGCTAGTACTCGCTGAAAATGGAAGAAGTGTAGCGATTTTCGTTTAACATTCTACAAACGGTCTGATGACTAACAATTACGTGATGAGCAAAAGCTCTTATACTTAACTCGGGTCTATCAGACACAACGTTTAAGATGCTTTCTTCCAGCCTTGGACTGCGCACAGCTCTTTGTCAAACAACATCATGTCTGGTGACGTGGAATGAACCTGTTCCACGAAGTTGACGATGTAACAGCTGAACAATTCTGAGACCTAACATTCGTCAATCAGGAAACTGAGCGTGATGCATTCGTAACTCAGCTCTGCCGTTGCCATTTACATGACCTTAGATGTAATGCATGTCAGCATTTTCGCTATACGTTAAAGTCTCTCGTCGTTAACGTCAGCACAATTGCGAATGGTGCTTTTCCCTATTGAGATGCATTATGTTGAATGGTGGCTAGACATCTACTGCCCCCTACCGGTAAAGAAAACAATCGAAACTCCATTTCTCTTTTCTTTTACTTCCCCTGTTAGCGCGTCACCACGTCACTTGCGACCATACATTCCTATACAATAAATGATTGTTACCTTGTCCTGTATCTACCCTTGAAATTTGTACAATGAATTTGCGACCTCCCTGTATAAAAGGGGAAAATTCAGTATTGAATAAAACGGATCTTTCAGGTTTACATCTGATGATGTTCATGATGAGTGCAGAATGTCAAAAACAGAGTCATTTTTCCTCATTTTTTGCAAATTTTTATAGATTTCTTTATTTAAAAATTCAAAGAAAGGATTGTAGAAAATAAATGATAGTTGGAATAAATTGATAGTTGGGCGGCATTTTAGCCTCTGCAGAATAAACAAGTCCCTAAATGTGAGAGCTATTTCATGGTAGCACCATCTAGTTGAGGCCTCGCTACCAAATTTGTACGCTTGAATTAATTTTTTATTCAAGCTCTCGTCAGATGATAATATTACCCTGATTTAATTTTGGTGACAGTACAAATGAAAAATATATACTCAAGGGATCTTTTATATGCCACATAATCATATGACATGCAGAACTATGATTTTCGCAACCAGAAAATCTATCAAACGCAGCCGGGGTCTAACCCGAAACCTTAGGCTTACGAAGCCGGCTCACTACCTTTTAGCCACCGGAGCCAACGTTGGAATAAATGTCTTATCTGCCATTAGAAATTTAATATCTAGGGATCTATGCATTGTATGCAGTCTTGAATTTCTATCAGAATCACTAAAGGGATTAGAATGAAAGAAAGGCCTTTCAAAATTCTAGATTTTTCTGAATGTAACATCCAAATTCAAATTTTCTTCTTTGTTTAGTATAGCTGCAAGTTGTGTGGCACACACAGAATTTTTCAAGGGAAAGAGGTCGATGGTCGAATGCCTACCATTCTTGCATCATATCCCAATACGCCGCCAAGCATATTTTGTGATTTTATTGATTATCAGGAATAAAAAACAGTAAAAAATAATTTATTGAGTAAATAATTTGCATTAATTAATAAAATAAATTAATAACAAAAAGAACTTCGTTAAAATATCAGAATTACCATTATTTTACGCAAAACATACATAAAATTACGATTAATCGAAAAAAATCAAGGATGATAGAGAGGTCAAGACCCCCTGGACTCCCCGTGTGTGTGCCAATGGCTTTAAAATCTACTCGAACCACAATATATTTAAATGTAAGCTATTTAACCTTACCAACTGTCATACACAAAGTCCTATATAATTTACCTCCGATTAACAATTATAGGTACTATTTACAGAGAGAATCATCTTGCATTATTAATTCCTTTGTATCAAAGTTGGCATTGATCTCATTTATATAGGTACAAGAGTGCTTAAAATTTAAATTATCAATAATTCTTTGGTCTTATTTAAGGTTGGTTTGGTCTTATCTTTATCAGAATTGGAAATTATTACATGAAGATCAGTTTGGAGTAAACAGCGAATACATCTAAAAATTATATATATATAAAAAAATGTACTTTGAAAGTATAGGCACACGTTATGCGCTAGAGTATACGGTAAAATACAGGTGATTTTAATAAAAAAATATTTTTTAAATGTAAAAAATATTTTTTAAATGTAAAAAATATTTGTAACACATGTTTTAACTACATTAAAAATAAGCTTGCATATAAATTTAAGCGAATAAAGAAATGAGTTATTTTAAGCTATCCGACTACCCTAAATTTGGGAATTTTGCCAAAAATTGACAAATTTTTTTATGATATTATTTTATAGGCCATTTTAATAGCTTTATAAAATACCAAGTGCATTATTTTCCGTTCCCTAGAACAAAAACTACAAGTGTTTTAGTAAAGGCAGATGTCATTACTTTTAGCAAGGTGTCAAAATTTAAAACGCGTTGTACTCGCCATGTGTTTTTTTAATGATCAAACGGGAACAGCAATTACTAAAAACATTTTGAAAATAATGAACTGAAATTGTTTGTGTGGGTTTTGTGTATAGTAGAAGTGTTTTAACCTTCAGATTTATCAATCACTGTTTTATTACAAAATTTACATTTCCTTATGTCAATATAATCATAGTTTTTTTTAAGCAATTTCATATAATAACTAAGATAAATGTTCTAATTTTTGTAAAAATTAAAATATATTTTATCCTGAAAGTAATTTCAAAACTAAACAACATGGCAACAGATTAGAATTGAAAAATTGAAAAATTTTTCATAAACTTTTGAAGCAGATTGGTCCATGCTTATGTTATTTTTTGTAAATTTTTACCAATTTTTTCCCCACACTTTAGTAATAATAATTTCTTTTTATCTTCTTAATTTTAGCAAATTTTTCTTAAAATGTACTAAACAAATCTAAAATTCACCAAAAAATACTCATATCTCCTTTCTTTTAAAAAAAAAAAAATGTTGTCGCAAGTAGTTGGATACTTTAAAGATGTAACTAAAAACTTAAGAACTTTGAAAATTGCATTCAAAATAAAAAAAAATTTATATTCATACCACATTCACATATGTGAACAGAAACACATTCAAAAAGGTCACGTTTGCTCCCACATTTTACTTGATCAAAAAACAGAAACAGTTGATATAAATACCAGGAAACCCTTACATAATTTTTTAAACTTCTCATCACTAACAAGTTACTCAAGTGATACTTTCTCAAACTATTCTGTGTCTTCCTGTAAAATATGTTTTTCATGCATTGGGAAAAAAGATCAGTTCCTTTTATCCTAAGCCTAACAAGTCAAAAATTCATCTTGTTTTTTTAAAAAAAAGTTATGCATGTAAAATAGAATCAGGTGATAATTTTTATTGAATAATTCTGTAAGGGTATTGTACAACTTGTTTGGTATTGAAACAGGTTTATAAGCAAATTTGTGAAACGTTTGCAAAAATTTTATAACTGACCATTATAATATTTATTTAATAGACCAGTAAATGGAATAGTGATAATAACATCCTCAATACGCTTTTGTGAAATCTCCAAAAAGTAAAGGTAATTTACACACAATAGCTCATGGAAGGAAAACTGGAAAGTGTTATTGAAAATAAAATGAAGAACCTTATTTATTTTTTGTTTTTTGTAGGTTCGGCATAAAGGGAATCCACATGCACATCCTGTTTTATAAGTAAATTTCAAATGAAGAAACACAAAAATAAATCAAAGAATAAAATAAAACAAAAAAAGGGCATCCTTTTTATATCATTAATTTAACGTCCACTCATGCGTTTAAAAAAGAGGACACCATAAATTCAATAAATATAAAATGTATTATAATGTACTAGTGGTACACCCATTCTTCGCACGAGTGAATTGAAAAATTAAAAAATACAGATTGAAGGATAAAGAAATTTTTAATGATTTAATTTTAAGAGGATTATAGATTAAACAAAAAAAAGCTTTTTGTGCATATCTCAGCTGAACAAAAAAAAACCATATTTGTTTAAGTATAAGTCTATAAATCTAATAGCTTATAAAAAAGATTTTTTTAAATTTATAATGTCCTGTAACTCTCTTGTGGGTCGATTTTTGAAAACCCCTTCCAAAGTTGATCTCTACTCAGCAAAAGTAACAAATTGTTACAAATTTTGTGTAATGAATGCTTAAACTAGTGCAAATAATTTATATCTGGATTAAATTTAATATTAATTTAAGATAAAATATAACAACATTAATATTACTTTCTGTTGTATTTATTTTATCTTAAAATTGTAATATTCGCAAGCAACGCCGTTCCTTAATTTATAATGGCTATTCAGTGGAAACATAGCAAAATGTTGGTGATAGAGACAAGTTGGTATCATTTTTGGCGATCATGTTGGTGAGTGATTGAACGGTGCAGAAGTTGATATGCTGTAGCGCCACCTGGTGGGAAGCTGCAACAAAGAAGATAGCACAAACGCCTTCTCTACAAAAAATACAGTGTTGGTTAAAGGGTTAGAGAGTACTAATAATTAACAGAATAAACTGTTTATTTTAACAATAACTAATAAAATGGGACAAAACAATAACGACATTAAAACATTTAACCACGCGTCGTTGCTTAAATGGCTAAGTTCACTGTTTTGAAATGGTATTTTTTCTCCGTCGTCGAGGGTCTGTGACTCCGGTCTCTCGTACTTTGTCTCTCAGTGATTGCATCCTTCCGAAGCCAGCGGGGTTACGTGTCAGAGGGCATGCAGTGGCGCCCCCTTTACATACATATTCATGCCAATTTTCATAGTGATTGGTTGAAGGGTGTTGGAGTGAAGCAAGTTCACAGAAATACAAACATCCATTATATAGAGAGAGAGATTGTAAAACATAACTGTTGCTTTTAATGATCACTTTGAATTATGAATATTATATAATTATGCTTTTTTCAAATTGGAGATAAAGAAATAGTATATAAATGTGAAAAATATTACTTAACGATATGAGGAACAACATTTACCAGACTCAAAAGAGATCAATATAAAAAAAAATGCGTTTAACAAAATTGAGGAATTTAAAAAAAAAAAAGAAAGAAAAGAAATTATTTAAAAATAGTTACAATAACATTCTACTGTAAAGTGATAAGAGAACGGTAAATGCTGTTTAAATAATTATCTCAAGAACACATGAACCCATCCGAAGGTTATTCTCTCATATTTCAGGAACTTGTTTTGCTTCATGTATTATAATTTAATATACTGGTTTATTCATAATTCCCTCCAAGGTTTCGAAGGGCTATGATAAAAAAAACTAGCATGAGGAGAGCCAAAAAAAAAAGAACATTGAAAAGAATACAGAAACAATTCAAGATTTATTGAAGTGATAACTTCTTTAGGCACGTTTTGCTGAAGAGTGAACTTGAATGAAGCGTCACGCTCGGGAATGTAACATTCATTCGGCATTTTTCGTCTTTCGTCGAAAATCTGGTTTGATACATACTTCGAAAAAGACAATCCCTTGGAAATTCAAAAATAAATCAGATGATAATTTTATGTAGAGATTTTGTTGTTGTTGCTTATGCCACCTGATCGACAGTAACATCAGATCAAGGTCCACGAAATTCATCGCGGCTAAGGGCTAGAATTTTACGCCTGTCGTTAGCCTAAGCTTTGAGGCCCATGAAGGTGACAGTGCGATTTTTCTCACGCAACACGATAAATGGCGACACCGTTCGGACCCACAGATTTAACGAGCACGTACTCCGATTTGCACTCGGCGGGCATTTGGTGGCATCGGGCATCGAACCCAGGCCCTCCGGTCTGGGGTCCGATGCTCTAACCACTAGGCTACCCACGACCTCATGAAGATTTTAAATGTACATAGCGTGTTATTGCGTGCTTAATATAAAATTCGAATGATCCGATTGCAAATATATATTTATTGTAGATAAAAAAAAAACAATTTCAACTCAGAAAATGTCGAAGGGACAAAATATTTGAGACTTCTGGATAGAGGAGGTTTATAAAAAACCCACAGATATTGTTATGAAAATCATTTCAACGCAAACATTACATTTTTAATTTGTTAATATCGAAAAGATTTGAGTCAAAATATTTTAAAGTTGAGAGAGAGTGTCAATTATCTTGATTTACAAGCATAACAGAAGCATATCTGGAATTGCATGAATTGTGGAATATTTTACATTCGCTTCATTCATCTTCTGTAAACTGTAACACACCTGCAATTGATATTTTTTTTTAAATATTCATTACATTCGGGAACATATGCTTAAACAATTATTCAAACAAGCACAGTGAAGAAATTTTAATGGCGAAAGATAATCGAAAAATGAAGAAATTTAAGGCCAATTAAATTAATATGATTGCTTTTTATATTTCTCTATTTTATTTATTTAAATATTCAATTATCGATTCGTATTTTATTCAATGTGCATGTACTTATTTATAATTCATTTTTTATATTATATAGAAAATGGATGTAGCATCAAATACTACAGAATCATTTGGGTTTAATTAGTCATGTATCGGAGAAATTTATGCAGCGAAATGTAGAGCAGAAAGTGGACAAATAATTCTAATGGTTGCTACTTATATTTCACTGAATCAAAAAGTGCAGAGAAAATTATCGAATTCATTCACAAAAATTTAGTTGCCTACACTGAAGCCGGATTGATACTTCTGAATAAATTGCCTATCATTTTAAGTGAGGACTTTAATGTAGATTTTTTTTCAAAAGACTAATCAAAAACATTAGTTTATTCTTTAAAATCAAAATTCAATTTAGTTATTCCAAATTATCCAAGTGAAAGCCCGACGAAGTATGGAACAATGTTTCACGGGTTTTTTTTAGATATTTAAGTAATTTTGAATCTATAAAGTATTTACAACCTATTTCAGCTACCATAAATCTATAACATATATATATATATATATAGTTATCCTTCTTAAAATACAATTAATTCACAAATATGATTGTATATTTTGCAAAAAGTATTATTTTGAGTATAGATATATGAATTAATAATTTTATATGACAATACTAATATCTTCTTGTTTTTTTTTTTATTCACCGAACTAATGTTTGGAATAGCATTACAAAATTTGAAGTTTTCACTTCTATGGTGTGTCATAAGCACACACACTTTTTTACTTATATTACAATTGTTCTATGAGTGAGACCTAGGTCATACGGTGTATATCAATGCAATAGTCCAGTTCCTGCCGCACTCTATTCAAAAGGGTACCATCAATGATATGTGTTATTTTTATTCACCGAACTAATGTTTGGAATAACATTACAAAATTGGAAGTTTTCACTTCTATCGTGTGTTATAAGCACACACACTTTTTTTTACTTATATTACAAGTGTTCTATGTGGGAGACCTAGGTCATACGGTGTATATCAATGTGATAGTCCAGTTCTTGCCGCACTCTACTCAAAAGGGTACCATCAGTGCTATTTACAGCACATATTATCATCTCAGTCATTTTTGCTACATCACGCTGTAGAGGGCTCTATTAAGGCATTCTACTAATCCTCTTAAAATACTCCTTTTAACTGTAATGTTAGTTGAAACCGCTTCCCGTAGAGAAGACTTGGTTTTTGATGTGTAACATCTTTTTTCTCGTTTGTGGATATTTGTGGGAGTGATTTCGTGAAAATGGACGAAATTTGTAACAGGAAATCGGGGAAGCGCGCGCTATTTGATTTGACCAATCAGCGCGCTTGGGTGGTGTCTCTTCACTACCCTCGGTGATTTCGGTGTATCTGTGGGCGGCTGGACTGAAAAACAGTCCTCAATCCCATATCATGACAGTCTTAGATGTTGAAGCGGCTTATTTGGAAATTTTCATTCTGTGGGGAGGCTTGTTGGCTTGTGATTGGTTGGAGGTGATCTGGAGGCGTGGCTATGGGTAGTTTTCTTGTCAGAGAAATAAATTCTCTAAAAATCTGCAGGAATGAGAGCTGAGAATTGTGCTCTCTGATTTATCAGTGAAAGATGAGGATATAGACTCTTATTGGCTGCCCACGAGGGGTATGTAATAGATAAATTCACTACCCTCGCGTCGGAGTACAACTCTAGTAGCCATCAAGCAGCCAGCCTTTTTTATATTGTTAAATCTAGCATTTCAAAAGATTCGAATTCAAAAACTCAGTTTCGTTTTCTTGACTCTAAATCCACTTCGCACATACCAACAAGTCCTATTAGACTTCATCCAGGATATACTTGCGATTCTTATGCTCAATTGTAAAAGTCTTAGGGCTCATTGTGTATGAAATCTGAGGACAGTTATTTCGGTTGTCGTATACATTTCTATGAATCAAACGGTTCAAAATATTGAAGATTTCCTGCATTTTGTACTTTTACCACATGCCGAAGGTGATTTTAGCGTTAACTTCAGTTTACCAGAAGCTGAGCCGCTCATAGCTTTTTTGAATGATGAACTCAAGCTCGAAATGAACACAAATCGAAATGTTTCGACAACTAACAGTGGCACTGTTATTGTAACGCTGTTTTTCAATGGTTTTTAAATACTTTGAAATCACAAGTATATGGGCCATATTTTAGTAATCATAAGTCTATTGTGTCTCTGCTCTTCCCCAAATTGAACAAGAATAATTATTTTTGATAAAAAAAATTGCATTATTCCTTGTGTTAATGAAATAAAATTTTCATTAAAGATATAATTATTCGATAGAAAAGTATTTCCAATCACACCCTATTCATTTTTTTTTCTTCTCAGGATTTATGTTGTTATTGCGTATTTACCACGATAACATGTCAGATGCTACGCATCATATGCGACTACTGTAAGGCTCGGTTCTTTTTGTAAATGAGAGCTTCTTTTTAAGTACTAGTTATGGAGTAGGCGGGATGATGGTTGAAAATTGAGATTAGGAAGTAAGCATAGTATTAGCGACTTTGTATTGTTAGTTCAAGAGGAAGGATTTAGCAAGTGTTGAAGCAAGAGTGTTCAGGAGATTAGATAAGTGCTCTTATTTCAATTATAATTAGATTAATAAGTTTGATTGCTCCTAGGGTTTAGTTATTAGAGTGCCTTCTCAATTAAATTTATAAGGTCTAATAAGTGAAAAAGGCAAAAAAAAGTGTTTAAATTGAGAAATGGTTGATCTTTACTCAAACCATATCACACCGGCGGTTGAAGAAACACGACAACGCAGCAAAGAGGGTACAAAAACTTGGTTTTATCTAAAAGACCAAGTTTTTGGATAACACGGATAACGTGGTGTCAATAATATTGAAAGAATCATGTTGCTTAGAGGGGGCAGAAATTGGAGTACCTCAATAATATATGACGTGTAACCAAGGTTTTGCACAGAACATATGTAAAGTAAGCAAATAAAACTTTAATTTTATTACTGTATCCTTTCAAATGTTCTTTTTCGCTGTACTCATGCTAGTTTTCTTTTTACTATAGCGCTTATGAAGGAATTATGAATAACCCTAAATAACTAGACATTGCTCAGTAATACGAAAATATTGATAAAGTTTTACAGTACTTAAGTAATTGCGTCACAGCAGTGAAATTTGCATCATGCAAATCATGCCATTTTCCACCTAAATCGGAGAGATTTGTCTTTTTTCTTCAAATGAGCGTGTAAGAATCTTTTATATATATATATTCGTGTTTCGCAAATTTTACTGCTGTGACGCTAATACTTAAGTACCTATTTTACTTGTTGGTGCCTATATTACCTATTTTACTTGTCGGTGCCTATATTACCTATTTTACTTGTTTTTAAATTATCCTTAGTAACTCCGCATAAGTTATTCACAACCTACAAAACAATTTTGGACATACTCAAAGTTTGTGAGCGACACAAGAACAATTATCTTTCGGTCTTAATTTACATAGCAAACCTAATATCGCTTCAGTTCCAAT
Organism: Trichonephila clavata; assembly: GCA_019973975.1. Classification (NCBI taxonomy): domain Eukaryota; kingdom Metazoa; phylum Arthropoda; class Arachnida; order Araneae; family Nephilidae; genus Trichonephila; species Trichonephila clavata. The sequence goes on from BMAO01010997.1 coordinate 17,253, forward strand.
CCTATTTAAGGAGCAGGATAACTTTCTTCACAAGTCTTTAGCTAAATTACAATTTCAAGCCACCTTTTAAATTAAGCATTGCCGCAGTTTAAGTATCATTGAACTAGAAGGTCGTTCTCCATCCGAAAGAAAATCAGGCATTTTCACTCATATAGGTGGGCTCGAATGTGATATTCTGACATATTCAGCTGGTTAGAAAGGGTCAGAGTTATGGTGTGAAGTCGGTAGTTATGAGTTTCCGGTGCATGGAATAACTGATTGGCTATTGTGCTGTTAAATTGATGAGCGACTTGGTTGTGGAAAGTCTTTGTGGAGGTATTTTCTTGAGATGTAGTTCGGGCGTTCAGTATTAATCTGAGCGCCCGGTTTTGCAATATTTGGAGCCTATTCAGCGGCTGCAATTAGGGATTGTAATATCGAACCAAAAGTTTAATACCGATATTCGGCATTTTTTAAATCTTATTACCGGGATACCGTTTTTAATACCGGTAGTAGAAATTTTCGAAAAAGAAAGAAAAACACATCCTTCTTTGTTTTATTTGCCGGTTTTATTAGAGAGGGTAAGCATCCCAAAAAATAATTATAGCAGTGGATGGAGCCCACTTGGGCCTCCATTCACTTCAATAACTCTTGAATATTTTTTACGTTTGCCACCATATTCTTTTCTTCATATAAATAATGAATCCAAACCGAAGTTCTATCAACTGTTTTTTTGTGTCCTTTAAAGTTATTCTTATTCATTATTATGGATTATTATTTATGAGTATATATACCAATGTAAAAAATATTGTGAACCCAAATGTATGATATGCAAATACAATGTGAATAACAAAATCACCAATTTAAAATGTATCGAAATATTACGCACTTTCTTCACAACTACAACCTTGTTTTCACAGATACGTATATCAGGCTACGAATCCTGTGCGTGGGCAGTATTGCTCTGAGTTGTAATAGGTTAGTTTTGGCCCACCTCCTTGGATGATTCGCATATTTTATAACTTCTCTTGATTGTACGATGCAACTTTATATTCACAGTCTACTTAATTTCTCCCGTTAGGGAGACATAAAAAAAACGTATACTATTTTTCTATGTTGGCTATCCCTTAACATATAGTGGAGACAATTTTAAAAAATCCTAGTAAATACCGAAAAAACGGCATTTAAACTTGTGAATACCGGTATTACAAAATCGTACAAATGCCTCAAAATACCAGTATTCGGTATCCCGGTATACGGCCATTACAATACCTAGCTGCAATACCCTGATTTGGCAGGCATATGTGAGTATCTGCAGGAGGTACTGGAGAGAAATTGCTCTTTTACTATTCAGCGAAAGTTTTGACTTCCAGCTGTGAAAGGGTAGGAAGGCTTGCAGAGAACTTTTGAATTTGCAGGTAATCTTGGTTAAGTAATTTTTAAAGGTGAGCTTATATATATTTATATATATATAAAGTCTCGTTTCAACTCAGTCCTACTAAATGAACTTGTGAACACCACGTAAACTTTGGGTAAGAATTCTTCATAAAAGGCTTAGGTTGGATGCTGATAAACTGTAAGACTTATTAACGAACACTTGGGGGGGGGGGATCTGGAGGATAATCATCCTCCAAATTTCCAGGAGAGGGGAACACGTTGCAGTTTACTGTGGTGATATATATATATATATATATATATATGGGAGGGGGTTGTGTGGCACGGAGTTCTAGGGGTATTTAAATTGATGACACTGCTTTTGACTAAGACTAATGTTTAATGTGGACACTTGTTGCAGGACTACGCACTACTACACATATATATGATTAATAACGTTTAGACAAACTTCTTGCTCTCAACAATGGTTTATCAGTCTTGTACTCACATCACAATTACCATAACATAGTTCACAATGGTAACACACGCAGTTCAACGATGTTTATGGAATTCAGGTGAGGCATGGGTGACCTTCGTGTCACACTACTTCTAGCATAGGATAGCTGGTCCTTTCTCGACCAATACCCGGTTGCTTTCTTTTTAACAGCAGCTCTGGCTCTCAGACCTCCTCGTCGAGACCGCTCGTTTGCTCCTCCTCTGTCTTTCTGGTCAGTTCGCTAGCTGTGGCTCGCGTCGCCAGCGCCCTCTAAAGTGCGGTCTATGTGGAAATTCCCACATATATATATAAATGCTTCTAAGACAGTTTTTCATAAGTAATATACTTTGGGGGTAGGAAAGCTTACTTTTAGCCATCAAGGGAATTATTGCCTGAGTTACAAATACAATAATTGGCTAATATAGCTTTCCAAATGTCTTTTATACAATTCTCGCCAGCTTTCTACAATTCTGAACTTAATTTCAAAAGTAATGCCATGATTAAAAATTTTCCTTTAAAGTCTTTCAGTAACATAGCTCCTGGCAGGCTAGAATTTTCTTTGATAAGCTTTCATTAAAGAATTAAATATATTATTGCTAAAAATCTGAATCAGAGAGATGCTAGATCAGTTGTTGACCTCATCATTAACTTTTTTTAAATTATTCTCAAACATTAAAAAAGAACGCTGTTTAAATATATTTCTTTTTTAATTTCATTAATCAATCAACAAGTAGAAAGATTTTAGGATTCAAAAATCCTCTTAGAGAATAAGACCAAGAGAAGTAGACTTTGTCACTAATGTTGTTTCAGATGTCGTTCTCACACTTCGATACCATAGCCTGTTGGCAAAAACTTTTCATTTCCATTCGAACTGACACCTTCTGTTCAATGGTTTCAAAGAAAAGGACCATCGGATTAAATGATTCTTATAAATGTGACTTCATCAGAGCGTTTGACTCTACACTTTTAAATATTCATTTCAAAATATATATATATATATTAACTTACATTTTTTTTCATAAAGAAAACATTATTTTTACAAAGCTGTGTTGCACGATTTCAATGCACGCATTAGTTGTGCGCAATACATTGAATCTATACCAGATTTCAAGCCACATTCAGTGAAGCATTGCAGGATCAACAATCTCTAAAATGCAGCCAATACTAACATTAATATTTTAAATGTTGTGCAAAATTCCTTCATCCGTTTGGTTATAAAGGCAACTAGATATATGAGAAATGATCATATAAATAAAGCTCTTTAAAGCACGCATCCAAATAATAGCCATTAACTTTTTTAACTCTCTTCCTGAAATCAACAACATTGAAATGTTGAACTTAAATGCCTATAATGTAAATGTAAATCCACCTTAATCTTTATTTTATTGCAATAATTTTTTAATTATTGTACCAAATAGTAAAAATTAAATTTCTATTTTAAATTTTTTCTTTTGATTTCTCTATTTTTTGCCCAATTGGACAAACTACTCTTTCCATTTTTCTTCATGCCCCTTTTGGGCAGCCAATATGAGTCTATCATCATCCATCCTCGACCAATCAGAGAGCAATGTCTCAGCTCTCAACCATGTCAAAAAAACTCCAAGGAAAGGAACAAAAATCAAGCCAAGATGCCACTATAAGCCACGCCTCCGAATCTCCTCGCAACTACCAATAGCCTTCATGCCTCTCCGCAGAATGTGAAACCCAACTAAAGTCGTTCCCACGTCTTCCACGATATGGGATGGAGGACTGTTTTACAGTCCAGATGCCCGCAGACATAAACGTAATAAACAATCCCTAAATAGCCACTGCAATTCGACTTTTCATTTCATCAGTATCACTAATTGAAGATTGGTAAACAATGTTTTTCCCGTATCCCTACAAGAAGTCCGAAAATATCATGCCTAGAGATCTAGATGACCGCGCTATTTTGAACTTACACTTTCCATCCATCGCATGGAACTTTTTCACTCCCTAACTCCAGTGTGGTGCTGTCTCATTTGCGCTGTCAGGGGCGGACAAGCCAGGCACCTGCCCAAGGCGGCAAATTTTAAGGGCGGCATTTGGATCGAATTTGAAAAATATTATTTTTTTGTTACAAAAAAAATTGATATGTTTTCTGAAATTTTATTGGGTGGGGATTTGGTATATCATTTAATGTATCCTTTTTTTCTCCTTATGTTGTACTCTGTATGTTTTATGAAAGCTTTCTTTTATGTTAAAACTTGAAAGTTCCGAAGATGAAGTATATGTTAAGTCATGAAATTTGATATGTTTGCTCATCTTTCTCTAGTAACTTTCTGCCCATCCTGGAGTGAGGTTACAATGGATATTCCTTTCACCTATACGATGTCTGATGTTAGGTATGCAAAAGTGGACAGAGGTAATAAGAGTTTTTGGTAGATAGAGAGCCACAGGAGATTTTTAATTTTAGTCTTGAGTGTTATTAATATAATTTAAATAAACGCTTACGATCCCCACCATCAGCAGACTCTCTTTCGAAGAAATTTGCCTGCTGAAATGGGCAATTCCTTTTCTTACCTTTTATTAGTTTGATATAATAACAGATAATTATATCCTTAATTTGGAATTATTTTGTATTTTTTAAAACTTAAAATAATGTGCAATTATTGTAATTCTGCCATTTTTACAATAATTATTCAAGTTTTGTAGGTGTGTATCTATGTGAATAAGAATGAGCCCCTTTTGAGGAAGTACAGCCTGAAGGTGGTCAGGGACCTCCCCACCTTTCCACCAACCTCTTAAGAGGACTTGAGGCTAGACAGCTATTTAGAGTTCCTCCATGCCACTATACATTTACAAACAGCCATGCATTCTCCAGGATTCGAACCCAGGTCCTACGGCACTGCCGTCGGAGTCACTAACTACTATGCCGGATTGGTGGCGTTCCTTTTGTAGCTGAGTTTTGAAATATTTCTTGACATTTCTACTATTTATTTCCAAATTGAGAAAAGCATAGTGATATAACATTCAAAGAATTCAAAGTGATCCTCAAAAGCAATAACTTATTTTACATTAACATATTTTATAGGTATTAAATTTATGGAATCCAATTCTTTTGAACCTATGACTATGCATAAAATTAATAAGATATAAAAAATGATTTTTTTGTTCCTATTTTTATTTTTTTGATTTATTTTGTGCTCATTCACTTGAAATATGCTTTAAAAAACAGGATGTGCACGCACAGCCACTTTGTGGCAAAAAAAAAATCATTAATTTCCTTTTAAATCATATATCACAGTTTTCCTTCCATGAACTATTGTATGTAAATTATCATTGCATTCTGGGCATTTCACGAAAGTTTATTATAAGGATATTATCATTATTCCAATTGTTACAATAAAAAAGTCTTATAATGGTTTGTTACATATATTATTTGCAAAAGTTTCACGAATTTGTTAAAACCTGCTTAAATACAAAAAAAATTAATACGATACTCATACAGAATTATTCCTTAAAAATTATCCCCTGACACTATTTTACACGCATATTTTTTTAAAAAATAATAACTTTTAGCACATTAACTTTAGTATAAAAGAGCTGATCTCTTTTACAATGTGAGAAAGACACAGATTTCATAAAGACAGAGTAGTTTGAATGAGATTAACTTGTTAATGATGAGATATTTAAAACTTTCTGTGAGATTTTTCTGGTATGTGTATCAACTTGTATTGATTTTTGATCAAGTGAAATGTGGGACAAAGCGAGAACTTTTTGAATGTATTTCTGTTCACCTATGTGAATGTGGTATGAATATAATTTTTTTTTATTATGAGTGCAATTTACAAAATCTTTTGTTTTTGGTAGCATCTTTAAAATAACTCATTTTTTATTCTTTTAGATTTAATTTATCTTCCAGCTTTTTTAATTGCCTTAACATGTATCTTACAAATCTTATTTACATTCTAAAAATATTATTTTATTAGAACCTGGTGTACATCACCATATATCCCTGTGTATAGTACATATATATATATATATAGTAGCAATATTAAGATTAAGGTATCCTACCATGGTTTTGCAAAAGCGTACAAACGAATATTTTTTCAATATTTAGTGTCACTTAGATCAGAATACTTGTATAAAGTTGTTTTAAGAATATTATTGCAATAAAAAATTACTTAAATGCCATTTTTTGGCAAAAAATGAAGAAAGAAGCGCATATTTTCAGAACATTCACCTTTTAAGAAAAATGCTTCTATAATAATAATATTTTGCCTATATGTATCTCAGACTTCTGTAGAGAGCCTGAACTAGAATTTTTGAAATATATAACTTAGAAGAGGATTTATCCTGATTTTAATACATCATGGTGGAGAAATTTAACCAAAAGCATAAATATTTAAATTGGTATTAACTCTGAAAATAATGTGAATTTTTCAAAAATCCTTGTTCAGGCTCTCTTCAAAGGTTTGAGCTATATATAGACAAAATATTGTTATTATAGAAGCATTTTTCATAAAAAGAGAATGTTTTGAAAATAGGTAATTCAAAATTCATTTTTTTGCCAAAATTTTGCTTTAAGTAATTTTTTATTATTTTAATATTCATAAGACTATTTTATACGTGTATTCTAATCTGAGTGACACTAAATATTTAAAAAAGTATTCGTTTGTACTATTTTTTCAAAATAACGGTTATTTTTTGGAATAAAATGTTCATTAAATGTCATAATTGTTGTGAATTATGGACCGGGTGGTCTGAGTGGGTGGAGGGTGGTTGACACCACCCTCAGACACCACGTAGTCTACCTCGATAGAAACCATATGTAACGGATTTTGTCTCAGTTGAATCTTGAACTTGGCTTCAGCATAACTAGAGTGCTGTTGTTTACTCGTAATTCTTGGCTTCGGCGTACCCGTGCGTTGTTTACTAGGATTTTATCTGAATATTAGAATTCTCTTAGTTTCATCTAATTAATATAATGATTTAATTTGTTAAAGATTGTTAAGTTTATTGTTGAAATTTATTGTTACCAATAAATCCAGGAAAAGACAATGCTAGAACTCCAGAATATTATCATCATTATGTTTAACACCACATACACGCAACAGTATTTATTACAATAATCATCATATTAAGCAAAAAAAAATTAATTCCATCAATTATAATAAACAAATTTGTAATAAAAGCTACATTAATAGTCCTACTTTACATGAAAATAAGACAAATTAGTATCAAACAAATATCAAAACATTCAATATAATAATGGTCTTTAGTTAAGATTCAATAGATGTAAAACTTGCCCTATATGTTAAACCATGAATGTAGGACGGCGTCTAGGGGAAGGTTCGATTTTAATGTTAAAATAAGCACGCAGAGTTAAAATAACCTAATTTATTAAAAAAAACACAACTAAAACATTTACTATCTACAAGGGGTTTTAAATAATTCGAGATAGCACCATACCAATTCCGAAAACACGTACTCTTTCTCATAACAACGGAGAGAGCGATTTCCTCTGACCTGCCTTCGTTCAAGCTTTGGTGCAACTCCTAGTTTCTTCTTTCTGCCACCTTTATAAATACATGATCTCATCGTATCGCGCAGCTAAAACTCACGTGGTTTCGATTAGTGGTGCCATCTCTTACAATAAAAATCAAAAGAAATAAAAGAAAACTTGCACTCCTTTCCTACATGAATAATATGTGATTATGATTCTAAATTTAATCAATGAAGAACTTATAATTATGTATTCACCTTTTAAAAATTGGAAAGTTTGTCAGTATAAATATATAGGACAGACCTCGAACACTATTATCATTAGGATTAAGCAACATAAACATGGTGTTAAAATTTCGGAAATTCCAATAATTCTAATAAAATTCAACTCGGACATTTTCACCTACATGAATTTAAAAATAATAAATCGTCATTATTAAAATAATACCAAATATACTAAGTACAGATTATGATGGGAAAATCACTTTATTAAGAGTTTTGATACACTATATATCCATATGGTCTTAATGCTGTGTACTTTGCTAAAAACACATTGCAAATCATGTTACAGAGTAATAATAAAGATTTTTTTTATAATGTTCCCAATTTAGATAATATTTCTAAAAGAATTTCTAGGAGCAAAAGAACTAAAAGGAAAAATAGAGATAAAAAATCTTTAATTGATATTAAAGTTATTATTGATGATTTTGAAATAAACTTTGATATCAGGAAGAGCAAATATTTCATGTTTGGTCTTAATAAAAAGGAAATTGTAATGTTAAATGTAAATCTTAAATAATGATGTTTTATATAAATGTCTTGCATTACGCATTATAAAAGATATTAATAATTTTTCGTTGATAAATTTCATATAAACATTGATAAAACTAATGAACCTAATACAGATTACTGTACCTTATTATTCATGAATAAAACTTTTGATAAAGTTAATTTTTCTACTGTAATTAATAGACTTTCGACAGATTTTCCTGTTAGGAATGTAATTGTTAAAAAAGCCTTTATATATAGTAAAACGATGGGCAGATATATCTTTAATTACAATAAAAGTTCACATTCTCTTCACATAGACGATTGTAAATGTAAAAACTATCATGATTTTATTAATGGTTATCACAAGCATATAGTTACAGGGAACATAAATATAATCAAAGAGAAAATTTTAAAAGATATCACACACATGAGCAAAGACACTAGTTTTAGATTAACAATTTCTAATAACAACAATACTGTTAAAAATAAATTAATAAAAATATAAATAATTTTGTTACAAAATCTGCAATTAAATATGGATTGTCTATAGAGAGAGAGACATTTGATGAATTTAAGTACAATCTTTTAAGAGACGATGAAATTTTATTACCAATCTAACTCTGAATTTAATTAGAAAGATGTAAAATAGAGGATTTACGGGGAACAAAAAAAATTTTATTATTGTTTATATTGACAAAGTTCCTGACAATTATGCTGTAATTTGTAAATATTTTTATTATATGCTTAATGAACACTTTTTAAACAATGAATCTTTTAAAAGATTAGACTTGACTCATAAAGAAATTAGTAATCGAATTATTGCTATATATAGAAAATTGGGTATTTTCATTCCTAAGAATAAGTTTCTTATATATTTTTAACACATAAATTCCATAAAAATCCTGTTAAATTTCGAACTGTAACAAATGATTTTAAAATATATTGCCATAAAAATACTGCAGGTAAAATGCCGCATAATATTATACAGAACTTCATCAATAAACAGAATAATATAGCTACAGTTAAAAATAGTTAAAGATATCGATTTTTTTAAAAATAAAAATATTTTTCTTCAGTTCATAGTTTTGATTTTGAAGATCTTTTCAATTCCAGTGATATCAATGATATTGTTAAGCTAATTTTAGAAAATCACAGTAATTATAATCTTACTATTAATTTCCACAAATTTAAAAATTACATAGATTTAGCCTTAAAAGAAAATTACATTAAATTTAATGGTTCATTGTATAAACCAACTAAAGGTTTGCTTCAAGGTGGCCCTTCTAACAATAGTTTGGCTATTTTATATTTACACTTTTATGAATATAATTATATAATTAATAATGACTGTTACATATATATATATATATATATATATGTAACAGTCTATTGACTCTTTTGGTTTCTTACATTTTAAAGTTCTAATTCTGTTCCATGTTCTTCTACAATAGACTTTTCCATCATTTTTAAAGTTGTGTTTCTTGAAATCTGGTTTAAATCTTCTAGCTTCGTTAGTGATATAATTTTGTATTATCAATTTTATTATGCCATGTATTTCTTTCATTTTATGTTACTATATATATATATATATATGTCTTTGGCAAAAAAATTATAATTGTAACCCCAATATTAACTTTTATCCAGATTGCTTAAACCTAATTAAAAAATTAATTATAATCCATTTAAAACTAATTAGATGTAATATTATATACTAAGGATTATAAATTGCATAGTAATATTTATTATAAACGATATGCTTTTAATTTTAACATTCTTAAAGTGCCATATTTAAATTCGAATTTATAAATTTCTACATAGAGAGAAATAATATTTTAACTATATTTATTGTAACAATGTATTATAGTTAGTGATAAATCTAATACATATTTAAATTTTAAAAACTTTAGTAGTCATTGTATTGAACATGGATTATCCTGCTAATTTTCTGTACAATTATATTCCTAAAATTTCTTAGTGAAATGACAAAATGTAATTATCTTTGCATTAGGTTTTTTATTTATTTTATTTTATTTTTATTAGTTTTACAGTTAATCAAAAGATGGCTCTACATCTTTCAAAAAAATTAATAATACTTTATTTTATTTTAGCATCATTAGGTATGTTTAGGAAGTCCTTTTATTTTTCATTAAATTTTATATCAATAATAAAGGTTTTTAAATGTTTATATATAGACACTCTTATTTTTTCATAATTTACTAATTTTACTTTTATGAGGTACTACTAATACTCCTTTGTAATTGGAAACATAACATTATATTTTGCTCACAAAGTAAGTTTTATTTCATGGATCTTAACTTTATATTAGTAAATAATCGTAGTCTATTAAATTTTATCGTTATATTAGTAGTATTGTGTATTTTATTTAGTAATATATAACTACATTTCTATAATATTTCTGCCTTTCCCTACGGCCCAGTGTACAGGCTGATTGCAGATGAAGGTTGACTAGTCAGAAAATTTTGTTTTCACCTACAATCTTGGTTCCTAAGGCCAAGAGTTTGCTATTTCACTAATGCAGCCAATATTTCTTACTATCTTGACTGGTTATACTCAGGTCTATAACTATTTGTATATATATATATATATATATATATATAGTGAATATATCGTTTAAGACGAAACTGAGTGGTCGGAAATATTTTTTCGTGTTAAAGGATATTGAAAAAAAAAGGAAGGAAAAACATATATTTAACAAAATTAAGTTTATTAGAGTATATTTTTTATTTACATACATAAGTATATATATACATGTATTTAATAAAAACTAATGAAACAAAAACATCCCCAAGAACTTAATGAAATTTAATACAAAATTTTCAAGCTTTTTGAAAAAAAAACATTTTTTGAGTTTTTGGAAAATAATCTGATATTTTTCTTTGCATTGTCTTTTTTAGCAGCAATTAGATAACAAATTGTTTGATGTTGTTGATTTTGTTGTTCATTTCATTATTCTAATGTGCGTCCAAATAAAAGAGAATACTTTTCATCGTGTTCCTTATTTCAGATGACGTGGGAACAGAGCAGCATTATTCATCTCATTTTCTTCGTCAGAATCAGCATTAATGATACTTTTTGAGCTTTGATTAAACCGCAGAATGTCTTTGTCTGCCATAATTTAGGCTGTACGTACACTTTGTCATCACATACTGGATTGAATTCTTACGATGATACTGTAGAACAATTCAATAATACAGAAATTTTCTCAAAAATCTTATTAAGTGTTGGTTCACTTTCAATATTTTCCTCCTTCAGAAGGAAAATCTTTTCATGTTAAGCGATTTCAGTTCCAGATGAAGATGAAAAAATACGTATGTAAATACATAGTAGTTTGTCGGAACCGCTGTATTATTTTGTGTTAACCGATATTTCTCTTTAAGCGTTTTCGCGTAAAGTGTATTTTACTGTACATAATATGTATAACGCGACTCTCAACGATACGCTACGAAGCTTCACAGATGCTTGAGAGACACTTTTACAGGATTAGATGCTCTGCAATGCGTCTACATGCTTCAACACTCTACGACGCTTCTACGCGCTTCAACACTCTACGACGCTTCTACACACTTCTACACTCTACGATGCTTATACACTCTACGACGCTTATACACACTTCTGCACTCTACGATGCTTCTACACTCCACCAACGCTTCTGCACTCTAAGATGCTTCTACACGCTTCAACACTCTACGGCGGCTCTACACACTTCAACACTCTGCGACGGCTCTACATTCTACGACGCTTCTGCACTCTACGACGCTTTTACACACTTTTTCACTCTACGATTCTTCTACACACTTCTACACTCTAAGACGCTTCCACACACTTCAACACTTTACGGCAGTTCTACACTCTACGACGCTTCAATACGCTACGACACTTCAATACGCTACGACACTTCAACACGCTACGACGCTTCAACACTCTACGACGCTTCTACACTCTACGAAGCTTCTACACTCTACGAAACTTCTACAATCTACGACACTTCTACACTCTACGACGCTTCTACACTCTACGACGCTTCTACACTCTACGACGCTTCTACACTCTACGACAATTCTACACTCTACGACGCTTCTACACTCTACGACGCTTTTACATTCTACGATGTTTCTACACGCTTCAACACTCTACGACGCCCCAACATACTTCAATGGACTCTCTCTCCGATTGACTTCCAGATTCGATTGGATACACACTTCAAGTGACCTTTCAAGATTCTTATCAACGAGCATGTCAATGTCGCCCTAAAGCAGCCTTTGAGAGGAGTGATCCAGTTTTGACAACGACCTCAACAGCGCTGCACCGCAGCAGCACCGTGGCAGTGCCACCATGAAATATCACTCTTATTTGGGGGGGACTTTCCATGTCTACAGAAGGCGAAGCAGAAATGAAAATTAAAAGATAATCCAAAAACAGCCGATATATTTTTGTACCGATTGCAATGCAAGACTTTGTATCACATCATTCTTCAAACTGTACGTGCATAAAAATATGCTTGCTCACAGAATACTCAACCGTTTGAAAGAGAGGTACGATCATGAAAAATCTTTGATAGTATGAGAGAAATTATTTTTAGATATATGAAAAATTCTTCGTGGGGCGTGCAGAGTCTACTCAATAAAAGCAAACGTTTAGGAGTTTTGCGTTCCACATTTATAAAATCAAAAAAAAAAAAATAGTGTGAAAATTTTAAAAATAATTAAATTCTTTCATTTTTTTTCCTATTAAACATTATGTTTAGATAAGCACAATAAAAGAATATGACTTTTTAATGATTTTGGACAGAAAAATTGGCCGTTTAAGGAGTTAACACATTCGCTGCCAGTAAAATTGATACATCCATCCTCAGAAGTCTAATTACAAAATAGCGTTTTAATGGTTAAAAACATTCCTTATATTCTAGTAGTAAAACCAGAGAAAAGGAAAAAAACCTTTTATTTTCATGTTTCACTCTTTTCTAGTAATTCTAATATTTTGTCTTGAGTCAATTTTTATTTCCTTTCCTTTTCTTAGGGTGTGGATTTCTTGCAATAATTGTAATGCCTTCCATTTTTAAAAAAGGATATTAACTAATATAAACACAAAATTTAACCCTATAATGCTACCCTTTGAAAAACTTACGGGAATTGTGTGTGTGTACCCATTCGTCTCCCAGACGACCTGAGTTTTGACATACTTGAAACATAATTTGAAAGTTTATAACAAAAAAAACTACACTGCCTAGATGGTTAAATGGCATCCGATTTTCACGTAAACAAGAAATCAAAATTTATTTATTTGTTAAGTAATCTTTAAACATATCAACATGCGCTCTAGAACATAAACAAAATTTGTGTGTCATTCTACGCGACTTGCACATGGGCAAAAAACACAAAAATCTTCCTTTTTTTTTGGTTCCTGATAGTTTAGGCGGTTTAATGTTCTATTCCAATTTCAAAAGTTCACAAATAATTGTCCTTGTTAATAATTGCCTTGGGCAAAGTTGCTACATTTAGACGTTTTTCCATCCATTGCGCAAAGAGATCTTCACTTTATGATAAACTTTCTTCCAGATAATGTTTGTTCAGATTTGCGATCCATATTATGCACATACATAACATGTGCATTTCGTAAACTGATATTTATCATGCCATAAAACACGAAAAGAGAGTATCGACGTTTTTTTTCTACTGCATGGCATGTTGCTACACATCTGATCTAATGTGTTGTGTCTAAGGCTCATTTTGCTGCATTGTAAAATTCAATTATTTCCAGTTTTTCCCTTTCTTCATTTATGTTCGGTTTTTTATGGAATGTAGATAGAGGAACAACACATGTGTTTTGCTTTGTTTTATACGATAAAAGAGTTTTACCGTGCTAAAAACAATACATAGAAGTTCCTACACTTCGAGATCGTAATTCTAAGATTTCAGGAGAAATTTCTCGTTTGTTTCCCCCAATAGTTACAACAACTGTGAAATTCATTGCAATCTTCAGAAGTTTGTCAACTTTCCGATTCATCCTCAGAAATAAAACTTTCATCATCACTGAACTCTTTTAATAATTCACGGTTTAGCCCCAAAAGTTTTCTTCGCGAAAACCTTTTGACATCGTCCCGACAACGCAGGAAAAAAAAAACTAAGACAGCTTTTTAATTCCAAACGTTAATGCTATCCATTCGTCTCACAGACTAACATTGTTCTAAAAATACTACATGCAAAAATATTTTGAGAAAAAGAAATATCCTTATCTGTAATAGCCAAGGTCATATGAAGGTACTGAGTAGTACGTTACATTTCCTGCTTTTAAGGGGAGAGAGAGTACAAGGTTATTTGTTATAGGCGTAGTCTGCTAGACGAATGGGTAGCATTTCTATGGTTAAGAACCAAGCATATAAAATATAAAAATAATGCCTCAAAAACCTCTTCGTTCAACCTCCAAAGCCGCACTAAAAATAAAGCGTATAACTTATCATAGTCGATCGTCGTCCCAGTGTGGCGCAGACATACGAGGTAGCACCATAATGACGCGCCAGCGAAAGTGTTGATATCAGAAAGAATAACGATTGAGCCTATGTAAGCGTACTAAAATTCTTTGTTGTAGGTTTCCAGTATTTGGTATCTGCCGTCTGACAAATTGGTTTGTAGCCATGTACGTTCCTCAGATTTGAGCCATTCTCAAACAACCAATGTTTGCTTTTGAGCTAGTTTATCAACTCATATTAATATGGAAGATATGAACTAAATAAAAAAAAAAAAAAAAAAAAAAAAAAAAAAAAAAAAAAAAAAAAAAAAAAAAAAAAAAAAAAAAAAAAAAAAAAAAAAAAAAAAAAAAAAAAAAAAAAAAAAAAAAAAAAAAAAAAAAAAAAAAAAAAAAAAAAAAAAAAAAAAAAAAAAAAAAAAAAAAAAAAAAAAAAAAAAAAAAAAAAAAAAAAAAAAAAAAAAAAAAAAAAAAAAAAAAAAAAAAAAAAAAAAAAAAAAAAAAAAAAAAAAAAAAAAAAAAAAAAAAAAAAAAAAAAAAAAAAAAAAAAAAAAAAAAAAAAAAAAAAAAAAAAAAAAAAAAAAAAAAAAAAAAAAAAAAAAAAAAAAAAAAAAAAAAAAAAAAAAAAAAAAAAAAAAAAAAAAAAAAAAAAAAAAAAAAAAAAAAAAAAAAAAAAAAAAAAAAAAAAAAAAAAAAAAAAAAAAATAAAAAAGATATGAACTAAAGTATAAAATATCAACTCCAGTGACCTATTCATTGTCTGATCCTGATGTGAAATTATAAGTTGAGACGACAATAGCTTTTTTTAAGCGAAATTTCATTGAAATGTGTTTAAAAAATAAGAAGATAAAATTTTACGTTTGTTTCAGATCTCCATGATGAATACAAAAGGTGCTATTTGCTAGGTCCTATTGAAGTAAGTTAATCTAAAAAAAATATTTATCACTGTGTTTGTTTTGAAAACTTTTTCCTCATGATGTAAAGAATTTAAATTGAAAAATATTGCTTTGATATATAATAAAAAGAAAAATAATTTAATTCAAAAATGAATTTTAAAAAAAAAATCATAAATATTTTAAATAGTCTTATATATTTTCAAAATGTAATGATAACTTAAAGAATCATCTTGAATTGCATTAACAGTCTTTGCATTCTAAATATTAAAAACTATAAAATAATAAAATAATTTAACAAGTATAATATCTTTGAGATGGGAAAATCACATACAAACGAAACAGGATTTTTTTTTTTAATAAGAGCTGTCCTTAGAGAGTCAGCAATGTTTATAATACTGTAGTATCCATATTTTAATATTTTTTTTATAATTTCTAATATATCTTTTCTAAAATCTTATGTCTGGTTTTTTTTACTATTTTGTTTTTTAAGTGAAACTATTTTAGGCGCGAGAGTGATTGGGAAATTTGCCCAGTTTTTCGTAACAGGGTAAAAGCGAACGGAAGTAGAGATTTCCCCCGCCATCCCCCCCCCCAAATCGTCGCCATGGTAAGGAGATAGAGAGCGGGAGACGCCACGTGACTTGCGTCATATCTGTGAAAAAGTTGGAAGATTGCAAAGGGGAATTGCATCAGAGGTATGGAGTGTGTGGCATCTTGCTGCTATGAACGAAAGATGCCTAGGTATTGGTGACATTAAGTGGGTACACTTGCTACTCTCGTAACGAACTCGCATGGTGTATTTTTGTAGTTTTTATGTAATAAACGTGCTGTTAACAACGAATAAACGCACCCAAAATATTACCATTATATGGCTCTTCCCGTTACGGGAGTGTCTGGGGCATTGTGTATATGTCACTAACGGTCGCGCCAGAATCGCTACGGATAGCGTCTTGTAAACAAACACAGTGACTTCTGTGAGTGATGCATTAAGTTTATATTATTATTTTTTATTTCCATTGAATTAAAATTAATTCTGGTCAGAATGCCTATAACAAATGCAAAAAGAGGAAAAGAGTTTCGTGAAAGGATAAAAAAGGAAAACTAGCGTTAAGTCCAGGTGAAAGTCTATATATAGCACCAGGTAGCTCTGTCGCAGCTTTTATCGTCTTTATCCATAAAGTTTTAGTGCTGTACACACCAGAGACTGCTGTAAGCATTGGATCCGATGATGATTAAAAGCCGATTATCTTAACTGGAGCCTTTAATGTTAATTTTGCTTCAGAAAAACCAAAGCCACTCATTGAATTCTTGAAACGGACACTGAATTTGACAATGAATACTGATTCTAGAGAAGGAAAAACAATATACAGAACCACGATTGATGCAGTTTTCTTGGTTGACTACAATCGAGGATTTTTATATCCTACTTCAGTTACCACACACCTACTATGTCTTTCTTGGAAAATGATGATGCAGAAAATCGAATAAAAATATTATTTTTATACAATAAATGAAATTCGAATTTTATTTGACTAAAGTAAGTTCTCTCGTCATTTTAATATAATTAGATCTATTCCTGCATTTACGGCCAACGTCGCCAAAGAAGTTTCACTTCTATTGCGTGGCTTTCCACATTCTTTTTTTTCTTCAGTTTTGATGACTATAGGTTATTCATCTCTCTTTAGTAGAGAATTTTTACTATATATTATACATGGGACTCTCTCTCTGAAGACACAGGTGCTATTGTAGTGTGTGGCATTTGTAATGTATATGTATATGTTACACTTTTCCCATCGAGATTTTAATGCATAGATGCCTATATAAAAGAAATTTTGATCTTTAAAGTCAATAAACTCTGATATGGAATGTTTCAGTCTGCCTTCATTTTCATGCTTTTTAGCCCGTAAAAACTATTCTATATGTTTCAAAACATGAAAGTCGGTTAGAGAAATATCCAAAAAACAATAACGTTTGCAGCAAAATTTTATATCTTAATTTATTTAATTTCGCAATTGTTTTATATGACATATGTGGTAGAATACAGTAGTGGGGATATATATTGGGCCATTTCGATTAACAAATTAAGTTCATATAATTTTCAAATTTTAACTCATTTTATTCATATAATTGCAGTACTTTTCGGCAGTATTGATGAATATACGTTCAACTAACTGATCCAGTGATTTCTTTGTTAGTTAGTGTGGTACACATACGTTTTTTTCACCTTACCAATTTCAGAAAGTTGTCACAATATTGTTGCATGGACAACTTTCGTTCGGTAGCAAGTTCCCTGGTAGATACTGTTAAATTTGTTTCCAACAATGCTTTCAGTGCATCAATTTTCAGAGTATTCGTTCAGAGTTTTGGGTCTTCCACATGATTCATTTTACAGGAAAATGTCATCAGATAGAAATTTTCAAACTGACACTGTAGTTTTCATTCATTAACAGTATTCTTCCCAAACAGCTGGTTTATAGTGCGTGAAAACTGACACATTATTATCAAGTTTATACCCATGTAAAAAAATTACAAGAATGTCGGTTGAATTCATATTCTTACGAGATTCTAAGCAAATAACAAAATAAAGCGCTTTTGAGGAAAATCTTCTTTGTTAAAATGAGACTCTGGTAATGTATAATACAACTATAAACGAGGCTATGCCAAATACAAAAGCAGAAAGAAAACTGGGAGAGCTTTTAAACTCACACTCTAAAACACTATAAACCATGCAACCGATGGCCAACTTTCAAAGGGTTGCAGCGTTCACGATGGTGGGCAAATAGGCAAACTTTTGTGAAGGCGTCTGGCTACAGCAAACTACGATACTTGTCATCTTGTTGTAGCACACAGTAAATCGGCAATGACACTTGCTGACTTGTATCGGGCTTGTTTCGCCAGCAGGACGATGTATCGTCATCCACAGCAGTTTTTTCCTAGGATGGCCACTACCAACCTTTCTAACAGCTGTATCTTTGGTTTGGAGGGCTTTTCAAGCACGCCAAACGACACTTTTGTCGATTCCGAACTCTTCAGTTACACTACATCCCTCCTAAGATTTTTCGATCATTCTTCCATGCGTGAAGTCGTCCAGGTGATTTCTTCTAGCAATATTTCACGAAAGAACTCACTTGCATTTGCAGAGAATGTCTTTAATCGCGCCTCCGTTGTCCCTTTTATTGCAGCGTTTCTCAAAGTGTGGGGAGCGATCCCCTAGAGGGCGTGATAATGCTACGTATGGGGTTCGAGTATATCAAAAAGTCGAAAACAAAAGATTACTTTAAAAAATTATTAATTTACTTAAAGGAAGTAAACAAAAGGCATTCTGACGTAATAAAAAATAAAATACAAATTTATACTGATATAATACACTTATAAATGTATCAGTACTGCACAATGTATTTCATAGTTAATTTTTAACAGTATTAACTCCAGAACATGTTTAATAATTACCAGTGACCCTATGGCCATGTCATAAAATAATATTCAGAATTTAATACTTATCTTGATAATTTGTACGGTTTATAATTAATGTCGTATTGTAGCTTTAGCGTCAAAGTATATTATTATTGAATTCAATACATTGTTATTGTATAAAAGGGGGCGCGATAAAAATTATGACTGAAAATTGAGTCGCGAGTATAGAAAGTTTGAGAAGCACTGTTTTATTGTAGTCTTAAACTGCGCATGTCAACCGATCCCGTTTTGCGTACACTCGTCCGCTATGACATTTTGTTCCTGACATATGCGTGTTCATTGTATTGATTGCAATAACCCCTTTTCTGTAATTTCATGGCTATTCGCTTAAAATTTACATTGCTAAAGTTCTGCACACGATGTGTATATAGTGAAAAATAGCCTATATTTTAAATTGTGTTTGAACATGATTATGAATTCCAGGGAAGTATCAAAAGACATTAATAACGTGTAATAACGATACTTAATTTTCCAGGTTTTTTTTTATCCTCAGAATCACAAGATAGAAACAAAAATTTTTAAGTTAGTGGGGGTACCTATTAAATATTCAGCAATTTAAAAAAAAATGGGGAATGTTGAAATTGAGTGTAAATTAATGGATTATTTTTCATAGTTTCATAAGAATATTTTCCCATTTTTATAAAGATTATATTAATCCAATTTAGAGATGCACTTTAAGTTTTTGTCATTTTATCAACAAAATTAAATAAAATTGTACTGAAAAATCAAGCGAGTAAATTTTATAAATCCATCAATTATTTTACTTGATAGGCACAAAACAAATCGTTGTCTTTGATGAATGAGCTTTTATCAGGAGAGTATACCTTAGAAGATACCTTCAGTCCCTTAAGCAAAGAAATATGCTCAGGAGGAGACAAAGTAAGATTTTTAAAGAAAAAATTAGCTTTAAAAACAAGATTTTTGACGCTAATTTTTCTGAGTAAAAATAAATTTATTAAATTCTGTGAATTGAAATTATTATTGCAGGCGTTTGAACACTTCTTGCGATGGGAAGGAGAACTAAGAAAGTACGAGGTAAATTTTAGAACTTATACTTACCTTTGGATATTCAATATGTTTATCTTTTGATCAAACAAATTCTTAAAAAGTCAGTTGTAGTTATTTTTCCTTCTTTGCTTGATAGTTTTTCCTTATCAGCTGATACAATCTTGTAATACTGTTATTATCTCGAAATTTTATTTAATCTCAAAATTTTTCCTATCAATCATTACAAATTATATTAATATCATCTATAAATTTAAAACAGTTAAATGTGTTTTCTACTTAGGATCAATTATTACCTCTGACAACAGAATATCTCATGATATCCATAATCGATTATACCTGGCAAATAAGGCTTTTTATGGACTGAGGAGGTTTTAAAATCTAAATTTATTTGAACAAACACAAAATTTTTAATTTACAAAACTCTTATTTGACGAGTTCTGGTCTATGCAACCGAGACTTGGACAATACAAAACTGGAAGAAAATTGAATGGCATCTTTTGTGAGAAAAATAAACTGCTGGCCACCGTAAATGCAACACCCTGAAGGAAGCACGCAAATAACATGAAATTTACAACATGCATTAGCGGAAATGAGATATGCAAATGATTAGAATTTCAACGCAGACACACATCACGCACGCCTGTATGGCCATCTCAAAGCGTTATTCAAGACTTGGAGATTTCGACGATTTCAAGTTCGGCAATTGTGTTTTTATTGTGGTTTATTCAAAAAATGATCAGTTGTATCTCGTAGAAAACAGCGATCAGCTTTTGATTAAGTATCCGAGTTCGACAGAGGAAGGATAGGGGCCTACCGAGATTGTGGATTATCTTTCAGGGAAATCGGTAGTCGTGTTGGACGAAAAAAAACAACTGTAATGCGGATAGGTGACCGTTGGATGCAGGAGGGTACGACGGACCTACGTGGTCGATCGCATCCACCGCAGTGCACCACTTCACGTGAGGACAGGCACATTGAACGCATAGCAGTGACAGATCGCTCAGTCACAGCACGAACCATAGCACAGCACATTGAGTCCGTAACGCATTATTCAGTGTCTGCGAGTACCATTCGACGCCGTTTACAGCAGAGTGGTCTGTCCGCAAGACCTCCATTGCTTGGTCTACCCTTGACGCAGAACCACAGACGTCTCCGCCTCCAATGGTTCGATGAAAGAAGGATGTAGGTGGCATAATGGAATTAAGTTTTCTTTACTGACGAGTCACGCATCTGTCTGAAACCCCACAATGGTTGGATTCGAGTCTGGAGAAACCGTGGAGAGAAAATGCTGAACAGCTGCGTTATGCACCGCCACACTGGTCCTTCACCGGGTATTATGGTATGAAGCGGTATTGGATATCACTCTCGCACTCCTCTAGTACGCATTGCCGGTACTTTAAACAGCTAGCGCTACATCTCCGAGGTGTTGGAGTCAGTTGTCATTCCTTACTTACAGGGCTTGGCCACAGCCATATTTCAACAGGATTATACGCGACCACACGTGGCACGCATTGTCCAAAGGTTCTTCGTCATTCACCAGATTGAATTGCTTCCCTGGCCGGCTCTCTCTCCGGATCTTTCGCTGATAGAAAACATGTGGTCCATGGTTGCTCAATGATTGACCCAGATTACACCCCCAGCTGCCACACCTGATCAACTTTGGCAAGGTGTGGAAGGTGCTTGGTCTGCTGTACCCCAAGAACACATCCAAAGTCTCTTTGAATCAATTTCGAGGCGTGTGGCAGCGGGGATCTCCAACAATGGCGGCTACTCTGGCTACTGATTCTGGCCAGAGAATCACTTCACAGAAGTCTATAAATTTAATCATTTGATACTTGGTCAACATGTTATCTACAAAATAAATTTTGTTGTGCTATATCTTGACTTTCTTGGTGTTGCATTTACGGTGGCCAGCAGTGTACTTCGAAGGATACTGGGAGGTGTAAGCGAAACCAGCAGAAGAAGAAGACATAGTTTTGAATTATATAGAATTTATAAGCAACCTGACACCATTAAATATAAAAAATAAATAGAATTAATTGGATGATCCATATAATTTGAAAGCCAGAATGTTGTCAAAAAGGTATTGCAATTCAAAGTCACTGGGATTCGGAAGCGTGGAAGACCAAGGCCGAGATGGGCAGACTCAGTGGAATTAGGCTTTGAGATTATAAATCAGAAATATTGGAAAACAAAGATCAACAAGAAGTCATTATGGAGGAATCTTCAAAAGGAAAGCACTGGGCAACGAGGGGGTGTCTTGCTAGATATGATGATGATTAATATCATCATTATCATGAATGGCTAAGCAGCCCAGTTATGAGCCAGTGCTTTCCTTTAAAATTATTCCATAACGACTTTTGATTGGTCTTTGATCACCAGTTCTTTTCAATAATTGCAAGGAAATCAAATTCCACCAAATCAGCCCATCTGAACCGCGTTTTTCCTCGCCTTTTGGTTACAGTTGGTCTGAAAAGTCAATACCTTTTTTATTGCGTTGCAATAATGCATTCGCATCACACACATGGGCCATTTAATTAATTCTTTTTGTCTTAATGTATTTAATAATGTCAGATTGTTTGTATATCCTGTATAATTCAAAAATGTGAATCCCCTTCTCTAATTATCATTTGCATTTATACCACCACGTCTATTCCACAGAATCTTCCTTTAAAAAATTATGCTTGTGTTTTCCTTCAGTTTTGTCATTGTCCAAATTTCGAATGCATATGTTAAAACAGGTCTGACTAGCGTTTTGTAATTAAAAACTTTGAGTTTCTAAAAAGGACCTTGGATTTAAAAAAATCTTCTTAACCCATAGACTTTGTCAGATATAGTCGGTTTTTTTAAAGAGATATTCTGTTGCATACATCATTAGTAATAATTGAACCCAAGTAAGTAAAACTCTTTACTGTATCAATTTTATAACAGTTTATTTTAAGATATGGGTCTGATGCTTTGTTTCTTGAGAAGAACGTGTGTTTTTGTTTTATTTTCATTTATAACCAAGCCCATTCGTCATGTCGCTACTTCAAAGGCAAAAAATGTGTATTTCAAGGCGGAAGGAGATCGATTAATTACTCCAGTGTCATCAGCATAAGCCAGCGCTTCTCAAACTGTGGGGCGCCCCCCCCCCCTACGGGAGGGTGATAACCCTAGGAGAAGGGCGCGAGCATCTTGAAAAGTCGAAAACAAAAGATAATTTTTAAAAAAAATTTATTTATTGAAAGTAAACAATAAAAATAATAATACACTCTGACATAATAAAAAAACCCTTACACTGATATAATACACTTATAAATGTATCAGCACTGTACAACATATTTTATAATTAATTTATAACAAGTTTTATAGCTAAGTTAAGAATAAGTTTTATAATTACCAATGACCCCACGGGCTTGCCATATATAAAATTATATGCAAAAATTAACACTTATCTTCATAATTTGTACGGTTTATAATTAACCTCTTAACTGCCGATTAAAAGGTACGCGATTCGCTCCCCAATGCCACCGTTTTTCACGTATGTACGTGTGTATTAGGGGAGGAGAAAGGGAATGAATGAGCAAATCCTCTGAAATAAGTCAATCTTTCGTAAACACTGTCAATGCCATTTTTTTAAATTCAAAAGCCTACGGAATAATTTTATAGATACCATTGAAAAGAAAAAAGAATTGTATTTCGAAAAGACGTATATATACGTCCGGGAAAATTAATGCTTTGGCTGAGCGAAACGTTTATATACGCCGGTGGCACATAAGAGGTTAATGTCGTATTGTAGCTTTAGCGTCTAAATATCGTACAATGGAATTCAATACATTGTTATAGTGTGGAGGGGGAGCGATGAAAGTTATGATTGTATATTGGGTCGCGAGTATTGAAAGTTTGAGAAGCACTGGCATAAGCATTTAGTTGTGCAGATCTAGAAATAACATGACCTCTGGTGTTAATATTTGAATCAACTTTTATAACTTTATCTAGTGCGATATTAAAGAGTAAACACGAGAAAGAATCACACTATATATTAATGTAAGTAGTAAATAGAAAATTCAATCGAGCTTCGAGAGACATATAACCGAATGTGTTAAAAATGCTGTGGAACGTCATTTTGATCGAACAGAGTTCAGAAAGATAACATCATTACAATTTAAAATTCAAAATTATTTCTCTATGAATCAAAACAAGTCTTTAAATCTTCCCCTATCAATGTGTGTCAACGATTTGCAAAATATTTTCAAAATACAGATTAATTTTCTTAGAAATGTGTATGTGTAGAAATGTATATGTATCACTTCAATTTTAACAATTATGACTCTTCCCATTGTCACGAGCACATTTTCTAAATAGAATTCAATACGAGTTTTTTGAGTTTATACTCTTTAAGAATTGATTTTCATACAAAGCTCCTGATATGAAAATATTTGAGGAATAAAATTTATAAAAAAAAGCGTTAACAAAAAGCGTTATGCGTGCTTCTGCGCTTGAGCTGAATCTCTGTCCGAAGAAAGAAAGAAGAGTTTCTACTTTGTCTTCATTTTTAAAATTGCGATCGTTCTTCTTTTACCGAAATCAGACAAAAAATAATTACAAAATCGGAAAGATTATTTTTATCACCACTATACGGTATAACTTTTTTTTTTACAAAATAACAATATTTTCCATTTTGTACGATTTTTTCTAAAAGGAGTCAATATGCTTGCATTTTTATGAAAAGGATTTTTCAATCATACTGCACGGACTTCTTATCATTGTAACGAATCGAAATTCTATACTAAAAAAGTCCATACTTTGGTCTTTTAGAATCAGTGATTTAAAATGTAAAATGCCAAAAACTTTTTTTTTGTGCGATTTTTCAAAAGATTCTCGAAATTCTAATTAAACATTTAATAACTTCGTCATTTATAAAAAATAATCGCATGAAAATTTTTTATTCTGTTTGTCAAACATTATTATCCGTTTTATATCCAAAGGCTGAAATAATTGCTTAAAAATTATGGATTTTAAAAAGTTTTTGTGTTTTTCATTTAATACCCTTCTTAGAAGAATTCATTTACGCATTATTTTTTGTTTAAAAATTACCGTTGTTTTTTTACCAATGCGTGAAATTTGAAAAGTATAACTTAAATATTAAGCCCTCAAAAAATTAAAACTTCATAAAAATTCGCAAATTACGTTTACTCTGTTGTTTCGTCTATTGGCGTCTTTGGCGTCTAAAACTGTGACTTTTACTTCGTTTCCCCTTAACTTGGCAGTCCAAATCACATCTGCTGCTGGTTTACACAAGACGATGAGGTTGACTATAACAAATGAAAACCACCAAATTTGGCGAGTAAAAACAATGCGTGTGGAAATTTTGTTTCCATTATAGAAACAAAAAAATTTTTGTAAACAAATGAAAGAAACAATGAACATAACCAAGTGTTGAAGCGTTTCTATAATTTTGAATATTGTCTTCTATGGTGAATGTAAATAATAAAGATTTGAGAAATCCATTTTATTATTTTAAATTCTAAGAGCATCTATTGTTACATATAATAAAAAAGTGAACTTTAGCATATACAGAAGGTGGTTCTAAAGTTCTGAAGAAACAGTATCATGTACTTCCACTCATACTTGGCGGCGATTACAATAAAGGTGAAGGATTAAGATTAGTACAATTCAAATCAGAGCTTAATTTGGATTTTGTTTGTGGTAGATCACTGGGGTGACTAGGTATGGTGCAACCATTGATGCGATGTTTCCAAGATTCGTAATTCTACCGACGTTCACGTATCATACTTTAGTTACCACAAGCCTCTTGTCAAAGTGATTAATAATGGCGAGAGTATGAATGTAATTAATATTCAAAGTGATAGTAATAATGAATTAAATCAACCTTCTTAACAATGTACTTATGTGTGTACAATAAGTAACGTACATTTATGCAACATATATTATTTTATGTATATTATTTAACCGAATCAATATGAAAAATGTGAATAAAATGAAGAAAATACATGCATGGTTTCAATATTATATAAAATGCGTTTATTTACCCTGTTTGCCTACTATATAATCAAAGACAACCGTACTTAAGGAATAAACTCCAATTAAGCATAGGAGCCGTTTTTTTAAAGCTTAAATGCAAGAAGAAACAAAATATTCTTCAGAAATTATCAAAGCGTAAAATATTTTCTTGAATTCACCATTGTGTCAAAATATTTTTTTTAAAGAAAAATTTCGATTTGATACAAAGAAAGTAGCATTAGTGAAGTAAAATCTACAGAGTTTCTTCATTCAATAAATCATGCAAGAAATGATTTCATGTTACGAATCATTGAGGAAAAGTTGTACACTTTTCAGTTTATTTCGAAGCTAAGTCTAACAGGTTAAAAAAAAATGCAATAAGTAACTTAAATAAAATATAATACAAAAATTCTTTTAAAAGAAATATTTTAAGCAGGTCGTCAAATGTACCAATTTCTTTTTTTGCAACACCAGCCAATATCAAATCATTATTGATACATAACACACTAAAAAGAAATATAAATTTTTTAAAAAGTTTGAAATGCATCGATACAAACACTTGTCTATTTATGTATATCAGATTATGCAATGAAAATATATATGCTCTTTTGCACTTTGTAAAAATATCTATTTCAATTTATTTGGTGTCTACATCAAAAGAATATAATCCTGTATTTTTTTTTTTTTGAAATTCAAACAGTAAAATTAAAATAGAGCTCATTTATAGGAAGACAAACAAATCAATCAACTTGTGGTGACCTGTAGTCACCCCTTACATTCCTACCTTCCTGTTTATCTGAAAACCCGGCTAGATGTGTAGGAGGAACTAAATGATCCAAAGACATTATTCCAATTCAAACTGATTTATTGATTCTTATCAGTTATTACGAACAGACACAGCACAATTCTAATTAAGGTATATAACCATGGTAGAGTGCAGAGGTGAGATATATAAATACGGGGATAATATTACAGAACTTCAACTGAATCTAAGATAGCTTACGCGCGCACATTTACAACTACGCCACACACTAATAATCAGATTTTACTTAATCAAAATCACAGTACCTTAGACTTTAATGCTTGGTTCCTGCACGACGAACTTCAGCCACTATCGTTTGCTGGATGAATTGACGATGACTCCACGCTCCGCAATATTTAATTTCAATGCTTTTCAATCTTGAATATCCACTTCTCTTTGCGCACATCAAACGTATCAACCTCGCTTAACTTGTCAACAACTACGTGTCGACCCCTCACTCTCTTCACTTTACTTTACTTGACTTCTCACTTCGCTCTCTTCAACTCGCGAAAACCGAATTTATATAATATTCATTATTTACATAAATCACGTTTGGTTTCTCGATGAAGGCTGGTTAAAATAAATATTTTGATTGTAAGGGGAAAAGAAAACATTAGTATAAACCCGTATAGATCCATCACAAACACGCCAACTAGAAAAATGTTGTTATTAAAACGATGCAAACTGAAGTTATTATTGTAGCATGGTACCCGTAATTTAGAGCCACAATTCGATTTCCTATTTAACAATTGATACATCGTAGTTTTTACATTTTTTTCTGTGAAGCAACAGACTTGAGGACAATTAAAACCTGTAAATAATAGCATCATTCATTCCGTTTAAACAAATCCGCACTCTGTTCAAACTTGAATCAGATTTTGGATCAGATAAGAGGATGGTCCCATAAGTACCCGGCCTGACCTATAGATATCGGTAGTTATTTGAAAAATATCACTGTGTTAGAAAGTACGCAATCTATAAAGCATATGCTTCAAATTTGAAGACGCCACTTTGTTTAGTATTTTGCAGCCATCAATAGTGTTGTTGATGTTGTTGCTGCTTATGCCACCTGATCGACAGTAACATCAGATCAAGGTTCACGAAATTCATCGCGGCTAAGGGCTAGAATTTTACGCCTGTCGTTAGCCTAAGCTTTGAGCCCCCCAAGAGGGCGACAGTGCGATTTTGCTCACGCAACACGATAGATGGCGACACCGTTCAGACCCACAGATTTAATGAGCACGTTCTCCGATTTGTACTCGGCGGTCATTTGGTGGCATCCGGCATCGAACCCATGCCTTCCGGTCTGGGTCCGATGCTCTAACCACTAGGCTACCCACGGCCTGCCATCAATAGTGAACGTTTTAAGTGAATTTGTGAAAATTGAGAGAATTGGTCATCGTTATGGATACAATACTTTTATTTGAAAGGCCTCAGTCCAGTGACGTCTTAAAACTATTTGAAGCCTTGGGGCCCAGAGAAGATTTTTTGGGGCCCTAGACCCCTATGCAAAAGTAGGCCCTACCTGAGATCTGTGAAAGTGCACAATATATAGCATGCATTGTCAAATCAAGCAAATTAATGTGCACAACTCACAATTTCAAAAACTTAGGAACAAACCGCATTAATCGATGGCTTCATTTCGACTAAATGAGTTAGTTGAATGATTGTTTAAGATATTAGGCCTAGACCTAGACACGGACAACGGTCATCACATGATAATACAGTCTTGACCCCTTTTGTCTGTTGACATGCAGTTTGAAATTCCCTGTTCTTCGGTGAATATGTTCGGGAATAATATTTGACCATTAAAATTATCCGGAACATGATCTTATTAAGAGAGAGTCAAGAACGAAACGAGGCCCCCATCGAGGGTGAGGCTCTAGGCCCGGGCCAGTTGGCCCATGCCTTAAGACGTCCGTGCCTCAGTCCAACCAATATAAAAGCTGAACTAAATTCTACTGTGTGTGTGTGTGTGTGTGTGTGTGTGTGTGTGTGGTGTGTGTGTGTGTGTGTGTGTGTGTGTGTGTGTGTGTGTGTGTGTGTGTCAGTATGCTCCTTCGTTTAAAACAGTAAAATATTGGGTAGCAGAGTTTAAACGAGGCTGTACGAGTCGCCAAAACGAGCATCGCAGTGGTCGATTAAATGAGGTGGCAACTCCAGAAATGAAGAAAACCCACAAAGCGGTACTGGATGATCGTCGACTGAAAGTGCGCGAGCTAGCAGACATAGTAAGCATTTCAAAAAGTGCAATACATCACATATTTGAAAATTTAGGCATGAGAAAGATACGTGCTAGATGGGTGTCGCGTTTGCTCACACTCAAGCAAAAACATTTCGTGAAGATGTTTCAATTGAGTGTTCAACGAAGTTTCACTGCAACAAAGCAGAATTTTTACACCGTTTCATAACCATGGATGAAACATGGGTCCATCACTTCACTCCAGATACAAAAGAGCCATCAAAACAATGGACTGAAAATAGAGAACCGGCTCCAAAGAAGGCGAAGACCGTTCCATTTGCAATCAAGGTCATGGAGTCGACTTTTTGAGATGCGCGTGGGATAATTTTCATTGACTATCTTGAATAAATTAAAAGTAAAAATAAAAAAAAACTTTTTTAAAAACAAGCTTTTATATTTAAACACGCTAAAAAAATAAATAAACTTTTCCTTTAAAACTTTTTTTACTTCAGCTTATAACGTCATTACACAATTTATATGATATAAAAGCTCGCCGCAAGATTTAAATATTCGTATTTACTTAGTTTGAAATTTTTAAAAATTAAAACCAATCAGATCAAGTTTTTTAATTTATTTGTTTATCTACACAGGTAAATCTCGCGACAATTTTTTATATCATATAAATTGTATAATGACATTATAAGTTGATAGTAAAAAAAGTTTTAAGGGAAAAGTTTATTTTATTCTTTATAGCACGTTTAAATATTAAAGCTTGTTTTTAAAAACGTTTTTTCACTTTTAATTTATTTTTTACTTTTTAGTTATCGCTGGAAATTTTTCTCAGTCTGTTCATCTCATTCAACGCATCATTGTTGCAAGGTCGTTTGCCGGTTAATTTCGAACAGTAGCTAAATGAATTCTTGCAAAACGCGCATTTGATGAAAAACACACACAAAAAAAATTTTTAATCCGTAATTTTTAAGCAACTTTTTCAATCTTCGTACAGACCTTGGATAATATTGTTCTGCACACGAAACAAAAGTTTCGTGAGATTATCTTCATAAATGACGAAGTTATTAAATTTGTAATTAAAATTTTGAGTATTTTTTGAAAATCATCAAAAAAAAGTTTGCGATATTTTATTTTTTAAATAACTGATTCTGAAAGAGCAAAATATGAGCTGTTTTAGTATGGAATGTTGATTTATTTAAACGGAAAAAAATTCATTCGCAACAATTTAGACATCATTTTCATTAAAACGAATAAATTTTGACTCATTTAAAAAAAATTCGTAAAAAATACAAATGTTGTTATTTTGTAAAAACAATTGTACCGTATCGTGGCAAAATAAATGATCTTTCCTAATCTGTAATTATTTTTTGTCTGAGTTTTATAAAAAAAAAAATAGATTGCTGTTTTAAAAATATCAAAACACCAAAAAAAATCCCCTCTTAGTTCTTCATTTTGCATCACCGAGCACAGCAGAATAAACAGTTCACAGGGGTAAAACAACTATGCGTTTTAAGGTTTTTAACTAATATCTTTTAAACTAATTGCAATATCGGAATATAAATGGTCAAAACATGCATTGCCATCCAAACTAAACGTGTATACAATATTTCAGCTCAATCGGTTGAAGATATGAGCTTCAAAATTGAGTTGCAAGATTCCACCCGAAAAAATTATATAAATACATACATACATGCGTACACATACATACATACATTGCAAGTGAAATAAAAGCTTATGAAAAGAAAAAACTATGAATGGTGAGTATTGCGTGAATTTATTGCAACGTTTGAGCGAAGAAATCAAGCAAAAACGGTCGCATTTGGTTAAGAAGAGAGTGTTGATTCATCAAGACAATGCACCTGCTAACAAATCCTTTAATGCAAGGGTCAAAATAGATGAATTACTTCTGGTTTGAAAATTTGCACGAATAAAAAAAATAGAATTCTGAATTTTTTTTTTTTAAAGTACCAGTTCAAGTAATATTGAAAAGTATATTTCTCTTTATTATAACTTATCTTTCAGATAATAAACTGCTGTTTGTAAAAAATGCAACACCATGAAGGAATCATCAGAATTTAATGAAATTTAATGCACAAACGACTTGTATCAGTACAAAAAAATGACGAAATTTTCAAAGCAAAAAAAAAAAAAAAACACAATATTAAATGTCTGAAATCAGTATTTGCTATAGCCACTACGCGCTGCAAAAAGTACTGCTATACAACGTGGCATGGAGTCAAATAGATCTTGAATGTCTGCTTGTGGAAGAGAATTCCATATTGCTTGTACGCGCAGCAAGTTTCGTCTTTTGAAGCTGCAAGACGCGGATCACGAGCGAGACGCCGGACAACCCAATCCCTTATGTGCTAAATAGACGACATATCCGGCGAATAAGCAGGCCAAGGAAGAAATTTCATATGTTAGGTTGAACAGAAGTCTCGAACAGTCTTTGCAACATGTGGGCGTCATTATCCTGCTGAAAGATAGTTCCAGGAACGCCTTGAAGGAAGGGAACGACTTCGGGCTCTTGCACTTCGCGGATGTACCTGTTGCTATTGAGATTACCCTCAATTCGTAGCAAATTGGATCGTCAATGATACGAAATCACATCCCAAACCATAATTCCGGGTGTTAGGCCACTATGTCGTTCGATAACGCACTCTGTAAGGCCGCGTTCACCGGCATAGCGTCTAACACGAATGCGGTCATCATGGTCCCATAAATTTAAGCGTGATTCATCTAAAAAGACAATCAGCTTGCCAGGCTGAGTACTCATGAGCCCATTGCAGACGCAGCCGTCGATGGTTTCCCGTGAGGGGTATCCTGTATAAAGGTACCCTTGCACGCAATCCACGGTGCAGCAGACGTCGACGAATTGATGAAGCTGACATCGGTACACCTGTAGCAGTAGACCGACATGCTGCCAACTGTCTGGAGGAAGCTGTACGGTCATTCACCACCATGCGGAGCAGGTGTCAATCATCGCTCGCTGAAGTCACTTTCCGTCGTCCACTGCCAGTTTTTCGAGTTGTTCGGTGCTCGTCGGTTTACTGCTTCCAAACTCGAATCACTGTGGAACTGTTCTGCTGCATACTAGCTCCTATTGCGTGATAGGAAAATTCTCCTTCTCGAAGGCTGATAATCCTCCCCCGTTCAAACTCCGTAAGTTGTTGGAATTTCTCCTAATTTTGTCGTGGAGGCATACTTAGGTCTCACTAAGCGTTCACCACTAACAAATAATCATTACCTATTTTCAGCGTCCCACTACAGCCCTCTATTTATACGCTTTCAGCAACAGTTCAGAGGGCGCTGCACATGCGGCGCATACGCGGTGACTCTGAAACTTTACTATTTCACGTAACATCCTGTAATTGATATTAGCTGCAAAGTTTGTTTAATTCTGATTATTCTTTTATGGTGTTGCATTTTTAACAAACAGCAGTGTATGAAGTTGTATTTCGTTGCTAATTTAGTCTACCAAACCTTCTATCGTGTACCTTCTGCCGAACTTTCAAGAAATACAAGTTTTGATGTACATTTTAATGATAAATTGTTGCCTAAACTTGTAGAATTCTAGAGAAGTAATTTTTTGTATGTGTATTTTATTTCAAAAAATTATTACTCTTTCAAGTTATTTTCTTACAGCAAAGGCCTTGTGAAATTTTCCATTTAAAAAAAAACTGGCACGGAATATTAGTGCTTAGAAAGTTATAAATTTCCTATTTTGTTGCTTGTTCTATAACCAATAATCTGTATTTCCGTGATATCTTAATATCTAGATTCTTTAGAAGTTTATATTTTAGCAGATAAGCAAGTTTTTTGTTTCTATAGCTTTCTTTTTTAAGTTAATTACTCTTTTGCGATGTGGTTCAACGCGCGCGCGTGTCAGTTTATACATATGTGTGAATATTTTTGTGGCTTGATTCAACTTATATTAACATTTTACTTATAATACATCTGTAAATTTTTTTTTTATAGAAAGAAGTCCGAGGCGATCCGTTGCGTGTCAATGAACAAATGCCAATGCATAACGCAAAGGTAATAAAAGTATGAAATTTTACTGTTTAATATTGTGAATTTGATACTTTTCCGTTTCGCCGGCGCAGGCGATAAATTCGCCAAAAATGATACAACCGACGCCGAACGGAATATTTCCCCTGGTAAACTTTTATCGCCATATTCTCAAAACAATTCGTGGTCTTTTCTTATCACTGACGTCTTTTTCATAAGACATCAAAAATGGATGAAAAATCAATAAGTAACATTTATAACATTTTTTTATGTGTATATTGTTTGTTATCGCCAATAAAGCCTGCTTGGCGAGATTTGCACGGTGAAAAGGGAAAGTACCTACATTTTCTAGAAAAGGAAACGTACCGTGAATTTTTGTCATATTCTACACCATTTATGCCGTTTAGAAAAAATAATTATCAATAGATTTTGTAAAAGTTAAATACGGACGCTTTAAAAGCAACCAAAATGACTATTTATTTAATATTATTATAGATAAAAAAAAGTATAAAAAATAAACAAAGAGAAAACATTAAAGTGAAGTAAAAGTATTACAAAAGCACTTTTTAAATACCTTAATAAGTGATTTTAAGGTACATTTTCATTTCGCCGGTGCAAATCACGTCAAGCAGGCTTTATTAGTGCCAACAGATTCCTGTATTCTCCGGCCAAATTTCAGATTTTCTTTCAGGAACTATACATTTTGGATCCAAGCTGGGTTTTTTTAATAAAATATTAAAGCTACACCCAGAACCCTTTAAAAAGATTTTTAAGACAGTAACAGTAAAAATAATTTATATTTTATATTCAGAGTGTATTACTAAGTTGATTCGGAAAGTAAAAAGTCAGTTTAACCAGCCATTATTTTACAATTTTAAAAAATAAGACTTTTTGAAGTTTTTTCAAACTCTTATAAAATGCTCACTCTTTTAAATTTTTTAGTTTTTGTAAGTTATTCATGTTTATTTACGTACAAAAGCTAATATGAATTTGAAAATCTAATTCCCTTGAAGATTTTTACTAATTATTTAGAAAAAAAAAACCTGGAAAAAACATAAAATTTTTTAAATAGTAACATTAACATTCTTTTAAAAAAATAACTAGAGATCTCAGCTCTAAATCCATACTAAATATTATTGAGCATACGTTTGGGAGTATACATACGAAATTTCAAGGCACTATAAGGAGCAGGAAAAAAGCCTTCGGGTAGAAAACACTTCTACCTTTCAAAACTGAAAGTCAGAGAAAAGCGCATTTAAGTTTGTAAATGTATAAAACAGAAATTTATAATGCCCGTAAAGCTCTAACTTTTTGATATGTTATTTTTCAATGTAATGTTCTACATTAAAATACTATTTTAATTAAATCTGACTGAAAATAATTTTTTTTTATTTCAAAATACATTTTTGCATTATATTGATAGCATTTGTTACGACGACAGGTTATTCAGCTGTACTTTAATCTAATATTTTCACAAAAGTTATGAAACACTAATTCATTTATGTACACAAAAATAATAATAATAACTTAAGCTAAAAATTGCAATGATAAAATTTAATATTTTTTTCAGTTTTAAATTGAGACAGTTTAGAAAGTTTGAGTATTTGTTGCACGACTTTAAAATACTCTCTCTCTCTGTCTGTAATATTGTACTATGGAATGTTTACTATGTAATGGTGTTTGGTACATGATATAAATATTCAGTTTTATCTGCAATACTTGTATTCAGAATACTTATATTAGGAAGTATAATTGCAGTATCGACTGAGGGTGTTTTTATATTCATCATTTTCAGTAGTATTCCATCCCTTCGAAATATTGTTCCTCATATCAACTTGAGAACGTTTTGGCCGTGGCACTTTCTCAACCGGAAAAGAATTGATTATAAAGCTTCTATGTTATATAAACTATTTTTTAAAACAAAAAAATTGGCCTTCAAATCTATCTGAATTAAGTAACTATGAGAACTCAAAAAACTCAAAACATAATTCAGCAGAAATGATTTTAGTAATGAAAATTGAAATTAATAACCATTTCACTAGGAAGGAGTTCAATTATACTAAAAAATATTTTTAATTACTTCAATTTAAGAGTGAAAAAATGCTTTAAAATTAAACTGAAACCAAAACCTAAGCTCAGAAAACTTCAAATATCTGAAAAACTAATTTGTTATCGGATCTGAAATTTGATGGTAAGCTTCTCTATGATATGGACTACAAGAAAATGCAAACATTTACGGGCACTGTGTAGTATTAAAGTTGTTGAAATAAAAGAGAAATTCTTTGAAATTCCCAAAATTTATAAAATATTAACAAGTTGTCTTGAACTTCATTGTGACTACAATTGCGCAACGTAAAAATAATGAGAGTGCCTAGGTTACGCTTGCAACAACAGACGGACGGAATGTGTGAATTCAATGTATTATGATGTTGAAAGTTTTTTTTCCCTTAAATATATGTATAAACTATTTAAAGCTGTATAAATAATTTGTTTCATTCTTAGAATGTAATTAATTCATAAATATTATTGATTATTTTGGAACTAATATCATTTTATGACTACATACATAAGAATATATAATTTTATATGAAAATATTAATATCTACTTGTTTTTTTTTATTTATCAAACTAATCTTCACAAATCCATTACATAGCATAAATGCAATTATTTATAAATAAATATATATATGTCAGGTTTGAAAAGATTAACTTTAAAATTAAGGGAGTAATAAATCAAAATAGAGTGAACTCTTTATCATCGCGTAAGATTTGTGGGTAAATAAGCCTATTTAAAGGTGGAGCGAGCGCTGACGAAGGCGAACCAATTGCTAAGTTCCATACTATCCAGCAAGAAAATGCAACTTAACCAAGACCTATACAGAACTTTTCTAGCAGATAAGTCTGAGGTTCCAGAAACCATGTACCGAAATTATATCCGTATATGACGAAGCGAACGCGCACTGGAGAGAAGTAGCTGGTGAACTCCTAGCCGAAGTACCGTCTATTGTTATATAGTGTTGCGCGCCCAAGAGACGCTATGTTGGATATTAGAGTATTGTGTAGTGAAATAAAAAGAAGAATTAATAATAGAAGATGTCTCATCATTTAACCCGCAGGCCTGGGGGTATATTCAAATTAAAAAATTAGAATGTTTCCCTTCTATCGTGTATCCTTAAGCACACTCACTTTTTTTCATGTAAATTATTTTCAAGTAAAGTTTGATAAAATAACAAACATTTTTCACATTAAAAAACATTTCTGAACATTCTCAGCTTATATAAGTTTCTCTTGTCAGTATATACAATAAATAACCCAATAAATGACCATCCTTAATATAGAAGTCTGTTCTTCAATATTAAGCATAAGATAACGTAAGAGTTGTAAAAAAATTTTAAGAAACAACAAATTGAATTTTTCTTAAAATTTTACAATTGATTTTTTGTTCTATTTTCAGAATTGCTTCATGCCATACATGGCAAAGTGTATGGAATTTGGAAATCAATGCGGTTAAAATAAAAATGGATGCTAAGAAGCAATTTCTGGAACTATTTTCTATGTATGACATATATTTTAATATGTATATTAAAGCAGTGAGCAAGCAAAACCTGGGGTTTGATTTTATTTTAACCAAAAAAATTAATTTAGATCTTTTTTTAATTTTGGAACGATTTCTTGTAAGCAAGATCGTTAAATATGCATGCGTTTTTTATTGAATAATATAAAAATAACAATTATAACAAAATATCTGACGCCTGGATCTTTTCGGACAGCCGCAGCTCTATTCAACTCTTTTCTAAATCGCATAAGGTGAGGGATAGCAAGGGCCTAAAACGTCTTTCTTCTTTTCGGGATGTTCTCTTTCAATAGATTTCGTCTCACTTAGACATCCATGATAATAAGATGGCTGACATTTTGGTCAAAGAAGGAACTAGTAAGCCATTGGTCGTCCCTAATTTTCTGACTTATCTGGAATTATTTTCGAGGGATAAAAAGTCTAATAGGGCCATTTGTATATTTTTTACCCTAGTTGGCTATTTATCTTCTTTTGTGAAAAATCTTTTGCTTTCATAAAAAAAATTAACCCATTTCATATTAAGGAAGGAATTATCTACCAAAGTTGATAATGCTTTGAGCTATGATAGATAAAAAAATTTCATTATCTATTTTTCGGGATCCATTCAGTGCTAGGTTTGATTATTTTCAAGATTATAAGAAATTGATGATATTTTTACGAATCCTTTTTTTTTTTCAATTCCTCGACAAAGACCTTAAATTAATTTTTTCTTAATAAATTATTTCAGTTTTTCTTAGAAATGAAAGAATTTGGGTACATAAAAATTATAATTTAAATAACTAGAAGATATTTGAGAGATTATTCACTTTTTAAAGGTATTTATTTATTATAGAATCCAATGTTATATATTCGTCACATATTGACTTTTACTTAAAATTATATATGCAATATATATATATAAAATATTTCACATTTTTCTTTGAAAATTAAAAAAATTCTAGAAAATCTATTCTTTTATTTGTACTCATTTTGTTCGCCAAAAACATAGATTCATTTTTATTATGCGTTGAAAATATTGAGCTTAATTTACACACATAAAAATTCATCGACTATAGATTCAAATTGTATGCTCAGCTGATAAGCATTTGCGTAACAGGAGAACTGTATATTTTATATTCCTGTGCTGTGTACATTCACATACCTTCCTATACATTGCACTTCCTCAAAGCTTTATTATACAGGAAGGAGCATATTTTCATTGTTTTACTTATTTTCTGTATAAATGATTATTACAACGGAAATGAAATAAATATATGAAACTGAAAATGGGGGGGGGAGATAAGAGCTAGAGTATGGGACATATTTTTTTCAAATCTTAAAAAAAAGTTCTTAAATTTTTATGTATTACAAAAATTAATTAAATTGTAATTTTTAATGCCATCTCTCCGTTAAACGACATAAGTAAAAGGTAAACGTGAGCAAATTTGTTTTTAAAAAGGATTTTTGCTATATTTTTCTCTTTGATAATTTTACATAAAAATTTTTACAATAATAATTTTTACCATTTTTTTCATCAAAAAGTTTTAATGTTAAACATTTCACGCAATGATGAAAATTCAAAAAATTATTTTTCTAAATTCTTTAAGTGATAATTCTGTCATCTAGCTCTTCAGTTTCCTCTTTCTATTTATTTATATATTTAAAAAAATACATACATACAAAATTCTAGAAAATATCCATAATACTTGAAGCAACTATTCAATTTCTGAAACTTTACGTGTCGCCATCTGTTGTTAGTAAATGAAAGCCTTAAGGCTATTTTTATCAGTTTTATTTGAAAGATATTTTCTTTTGAAAAGATGACGGTAAAGTTATTTTTTACTCAATAATTATAGAAAACTCTAACGAGTAACGAGACTTCTAATGTTAAAAATTCACACCGCAACAAAAATTGAACTTTAAAAAAAATGAAATAATTCATTGTTGTCTCATAAAGAGAATATTCTAAACTTTGATTTTCTTGTAAAACTCCATATAATTTATTGATTAAAAATTTGTTCGAAATTGAGCAAACAGAAAAAATAAGAAATCATTCAAAATGAGGGGATCATAACACAACAAAAAAAATCTTGAATATTCCTTAGAGGGATCACGAATATTTTAAAAAACTATATTATCTTTAAAAGTCCAATGTTTTCAAAATAAATATGCCCACAAAATTACTAAATATGAACTTTAGAAATAGAAACAGAAATCTTGAATTTAAAATTACCTCCAATTGAAGATTCAGCTTGAATTAGTATCGCTCATCAAAGTGTTATATATATGAACCTTAAAAAGTTTTGTATTCTAGCAAAGTATAAACAGAAAACCACTGAGTTGCTGCAAGTTGAGAATGGAAGAACATATATTTAATCTATGTTAATAATCCTAAAAATTATTTTACATCGTAGAAACAAGATAATTTTTGTTCTTGATTTTAGATGAAAGGACATATTCAACCGAAAAAACATTTTTTTTTTAATGTATTCTTCACTAGAAAAGAATTTTATTGAGAGCTGATTTATTAACATTTTTTAAGATATGATTGATTCCTTTTTACTCTATTGATGGTGTTCTTACGATGAATTTGACAAATACAATTAATTATTTTCTCATAGAAGACAATAATTTAAGTTTTTTAAGCTAGCACCGAAGTCTTCACAATTTTTTTTTATTTCAAATTTTTACCAAAATATTTTTTAAAATATATAGCCTCATTGATTTATGTACATTTACAACTTATATGTAATATGCAAATACACGAAAAATGAAAGATTGTATAAAGTTTTATTAGATTTACTTGTGGCATTTTCTAAATCTATAATTTTATTCATATTGTATACTTAAAAAAACATTTTCTTTAATATTCAGACTTCCCCCATATTTTTAATTTATCATTTAAAAATCCTTCTTTGGTATCTCATTGCAAATCAGAACATTATTTTTTTTTATTTAAAACTTTAATAATAAAATAGCAGACACTAAAAAAAATCTAGGAACCTCTCTAAAAATCATTTATGAATTTTAGAATTTTTTATTATTTTAGAATGATTTATCAATCATTATAATTCTCTCTAAAATAAATTTTAAATACCTTCTTCAAAAACATTTTTTTTTTATTTTTAGCTGTCTAGAATTTTATATTCTAAGCATTCTTAATAGATTTTTTCTTTTTTTAAAAAAAAATTTTAATACTGCAATCCAGGTGTGTTTTTGCTAACATCAATATACTCGCAATTATTATTTACATGTTATCGTTTGTCGATTTTTACATTTATTGTTCCATTCATAATTTTGATTTGCAAAAGTTATATGTTATTCTTGATTGGTCAGAATAAATTTAAACACAATTAATGCATTACGTTAACATAGAATTAACTGATGATTCTAAGTTTTAATAGTTGCAGGATATTTAAATTACTTAAGAATTTTTTCGGTGTATTGCTTTATTTATTTTTGTTTTTATATAAATTCTATGTTATTTTACTATTTTTTTAAATAATTTCTGATATATTTCATCTCTGTATTTGAGTCTCAC
This sequence comes from Trichonephila clavata, assembly GCA_019973975.1. NCBI lineage: Eukaryota > Metazoa > Arthropoda > Arachnida > Araneae > Nephilidae > Trichonephila > Trichonephila clavata. Next base: position 57,307 of record BMAO01010997.1, read on the forward strand.
TACATTAGCATTTTTTATATCCGCACTGAGTGTTTTCATTCTAAATTCATTTACATAAAACTATGCAATTTTTATTTATTTTACTATTATTCTCGTATCTCGTGAAATATCATTTCGTTGTTTTTAATTTTAATGTGTATCTCAAAAATAAATATTCTTTTTTCTGAAAAAAAATCAACATCATAGCATTGCGTGCTTATTATTATATAATCACATTTTGTAACCGTAAAAGCGTTTTTCCCCGTGTGAGCTACTTCTATGAAATCAAGGACATGGAGCAGATCATCTTTAACCTTCGAATTTTCAGTTTCGACCCATTTTCGAATTCGTTTGTCCTTGGTTTGATCTTTTAACCTCATTTGGAACGACCAAAGACCTATATCAAGTAAACAGTTCCCGTTGTTCCGTATAGAAAGTCCGATGTATGCACGGTCGGTAGAATAAATAGGTAAGTATTTATCGAGGTAGATGCTATAGAATCACTTATTTCGATGGCTGGCTTTGAATGAAGCCTAGTTTGCTCAAATGTTCCATTTTAATTCGTTGAGAACTAGTAAAACGCATTTCGCGTATTTCATTTCCAATGAAACTGAAAGTTTTAGAAACTGTCAATAGAAGATTATCATTTGATGAAATAATATTTTTAAAAACTCTAGCTTGAAATACGATTCACTCAAAAATTTTAAAATCCGTTTTATGTAAAATTTCCAAGTTGGATGCGTTACTTAATATTTTCTTTCCACACGTTCATTGGAAACATGTAAAAGATTTTAGGTCTTATTTACGAACAGAATTAAGAAATATTTCAATGATAAACTTTTGTGGCATATATATACATCATCCTTTCGATATTGATGAATATTAAAATTGTGCAGTGAGATAAAGCTACATTCTTGAAGTAAAATAAAGATAATATATATATACTACATATACCAAGTTACTTAATATTTAATTCAAGAATTTAACTCTTTTTAAATATCTCGAAACAATTTTTAATGGTTAGAGTTGTACTAACTCCTCTTGAAACAGGTTAGGAGTTCAAATTTAGTTTAGGTTTTCACTTAACACTACATAAGATGTCTATGTGTGTGTTTCAGTGAGTGAATATTAACATCTCACTGTTCAGACACTCGAAGGTTTTTGGTGAGGGCTAGTAATTTTTAACCATGGTCAAATGACTAGGACGACACCTGAGCTGGCACCCCCTCTCCTAACTACCATACCACACCAACGGGAGGATGTTTGAGATCTCAACATATTTAACGTGCATCGCTTATCTACATGGCGGGTCTTCAGCGGTACTTGATGAATTGATGAAATGTTCGAATAATAACGATGAGTATTTAAAATTTAGACGAATATTATATGAAACTATATGCAACGTTCGCTAAAAAGAACTCAACTAATTTATTTATTTTTGCACGATATTTCGCTTTTTATACTATAGCCAATAGTTTCATTATATGTATTTTTAAGAGTGGTAGAAGAAGTATAATAATCTGACTGTATTTCTATATTGAATGCATCCCAATGGGACAAGAAGACAGGAATTTTTCAAGGGAGGGGGTCCAGGATCGAATGTCCACTATTCTCGTACCATGCTCCAATACACCGCCCAAAATATTCCATTGATTTTGTCGACTTTCGAGAACAAAAAACAGTTAAAAATTATTAAATGAATGAATATTTAGCATTAATTAATAAAATTAATTTTTAATGACAAATACTTAATAAAATTTTACGTACTTTATACATAGGATTATAATCAATCGAAAAAAAAACTCAAGAGCTTTGAAGAAGGAGGTCCTGACCCAAGGACCCTCCCCCCTTGTGTTCACCACTACATCCCATTACATACAAGAATATTCGAAAAATTATTAACATTATTTTAATAAAAAAAATGGGAAAATATTTTTATTTAATTTTTAAACATTAAATTATTAATTTTTAAACATTAAAGCATTTTAAAATATGGAATTCCATACATAATTAAAAAATTATGAGACATTAACGAATCGATTTCTAAAGAAGACAAAATAAACAATTTGTGTGTGTGTGTGTGTGTGTGTGTGTGTGTGTGTGTGTGTGTGTGTGGTGTGTGTGTGTGTGTGTGTGTGTGTGTGTGTGTGTGTGTGTGTGTGTGTGTGTGTGTGTGTGGTGTGTGTGTGTGTGTGTGTGTGTGTAAATGATTTATAATACAAATTTTAAAATTATTTCAAATTTTATATCAAAATCAATTTTTTTTCTAAAAATAAATCGATTTTTGAAGAAGACAGAATATACAATTCTTGTGTGTGCGTTTACAAATTATTTATTAAAAAATTTTTAAATTACCTTAAATTTTATATTAAAATCATTTTTTTTTTCTTAAAATAAAATAAGGTGTTTGTAAAGAAGTCCTAGGGTATCTCAGAAAATTAGTATGCTATGCACTACACAGGATCACTATAAAACACTTACGCTAATATTTCGTGAAATCCTTACCAAAGAAGCAAAGGTGTGGGTTTTTTGATTCCATTATTCATGATTCATTTAAAGAGTTATATCTAAGTGCAAAGTGAGAAAAAATTTGTTTTATGAGAGTGCTGGTAAATCTCTTTATAAAAAATAGCTAGTTAATGAAACGTTCTAATACTGCTATTCACAGTATCTTAATTAGAAAGAATGATTAAATTAAACAATACATTCTGGAAGGCAAAAGGATTTTGACTGTTACATGATTGTTAGACACATTTTTCAACTAACAAAAAGGTCTTTCCATTTGCAAATTCCGAAACGTTCCAGCAATATACATATATCACAGTTTGGAAGAGTCTTAAAGCAAAGAATACAAAATTTTTGCAGAAAACACGAAAATCGATGAAAAATTAAAGAGAAAAAGTGAAATTGCTTTAAAATCTGATATCTTGGAAAAATCAGTGGGAAAAAATTATATTTTTTTATGGGAAAATAAAGCCAACTTTGATAGCCCTAATGGCTACAAACATTATTGAAATGATTTGAGGAAGCAGTCGAAAGAATGCTTCAAGCGGTAAATTAGAAGTTGATCATTAACTGTCGAGGAGCTTTTAGTTATGATAGATTGAGTGATCTGCAGTGAATTTCTGGACGTATGAATGCATAATATCCAGGTATGTTATATGATCATCTGGTACTATTTCGGTTCTAATTGAGTAGTACTAACTAAATACTTCAGCAGAACAATGCATCTTTTAATACACATAAATCTACCCACTAATGGCTTAAGAAAGAAACATTTAATATTTTGTTGTGATCAAGGTCTAAACGTGGATAAACATAGGAATATATTATGTCGCAACGTTTATGCTTAGTTTTCATCTGTCAATGAAACGGAGTGAGTGAGTAAGTGTGTATTAACGTCACCCACTTTAAATCAAAACACGAGTGTTATTGGCGACAGATTTTATAATTTTGACCTTGACCAAGTAACAAGAACGACATTTAAGTTGACGCCTCTCCTCTTTCCAAACTCCAACACCACTCCAACTGGAGAACTTTGCACGCCGACCGATTTATCACGCCTCACACGGAGGGACTTAAAAGACACTAGAGAATTCCTGTCACGTAAGCCACAAGTTTGTAACCATAGCCACTAACTTACAGTGGTCACTATTGTAAAAAGAATTAGAAAAAAAAATTGCAAGATATATTTCTGAAACTGAACTTTTTCATAGGGCTTCGAACCGTAATTTTTTTCGTTCTGGTTCAACCAAAAAAATAAATATCGGTTCCGATTTTCGTTCCACCAAAAATAACGGTTTTCGGTTCAGTTTCGAATGAATAATTTTACTTTATGTATATTCTTATTTGCACTAAAAATATTACTTATCGTAAACAAAATAAAAACATTATTCTATCAAAATTTAAAAGATTTTTATTCTTTTTTTCGTTGGTACGCTATGTGAATTGATACAATTAATCGGCTTGTACGATGCGAGTGGTGGGCAGAAAACGACGAGCATTGGCACTGTTATCCATTGTCAAAATCGCATTTGAAAACTATATTCATGATTCTAATTTGTCTATCTAAACAGTCAATACAATGATCACATTCTGAGAGACGAAAAATATAACTTAGACTAATATTTTTCTTTAAGGAATGATCTATTCTTATAGTATATTCAACTGATGTTAAATCTGCCTTCTATAAGCAGTTTCATGCGAAACTGAAACAGAAAAGTACTAGTGAACAGGAAACCGTGAAACAATATACATGTAATGGTGACTGATAAGTTGGTTATACAATAACAAAATGACTGAAGATATATCGAACCGAAATAAACCAATATTTTTTTGGTTCATTTCCAGTTCTCGTTCCGACCAAAATAACGTTTTCTTCTGGTTTCCGTCTCAGTTCCGGTTCGAAGCCTTGCTTTTCCACTTGGTCTTTCACTGAGAAATAATGCTTGAGGTTATCCAGAAAGATGACAAAATAAAGTCAAATTAATTTTCTTACTTTTTTTTTTTTACTTTTAGGTCTTTGAGTTACCTTTTATCAGTGGCGTAACGGAGAATATTTGCCCCCCCCCCCTTCTGTAAAGTCAGGTTTTGGGCTCCCCAAGTTGGATTTTACAAAGAGTGGGTACTTGGTGGCAGCCATGCTTTGGGCCCTCTAGAACCCCGAGCGGGGGGAGTATGTTATGCAACTGCCTTTCCTGTGGTAAAAAATTTGAGTAAATATCTAACATTTTTTAATAATAACTTAAATAAATTTTTCATTTTCGTTACTATGTAAATCATTGGAACAAATAAGAATCTTATAAAAATAATGATGATTGCTAGCTACATTTTGAACAGAAAAACTTTTAAGGAAATTCTTCGCTTTTAAGACAAAACAATTTGTTAAAATAAACTCAAACTAAGCTTACTCTTTTTAAGGTTAGCTTACCTCTTTGTAAAATAAAACACATGTCATAAAAAAATTTTAAATTAGTTTAGTTTTTTTTTTTTTTAAAGTGTATTAATAGTACATATGAAGGTTTTACTTGATAAGCTTGTCATAAAAGTTATAAAGAAAAATTTCTGAAGAATTAGATAAATTATAATAATGGTGCTCAAGGAATTAAGGTAAAACGATGAAAATATTGAATATGAATTTTTTATCCATCACGAATTCTAATTACCGTTGTGAATAGCAAAACTGAGCAGCAAAACAAAACATTCAGCTTGTTCAGAAGTTTTCAAAAAAGTATTGAAAAATATTAAATTTATTTTGAATATTCAAAAAAAAAGTATGTTTCGGTCATTTTGAGAGGATGTCAGGGGTGTGAAAACAGAGGGGAACACATCTCTGCAACATTACGTAATCATCAGCTGCTGCTGCCATCTAGTTGTCATTTAGAAAGTTATATTGATTACTTGCATGCTAAGTAAACCATCACACATATTGTGCTACCATCTACATTAGAAATTTCAAACGAATTTAAAGTATCTACCTACAATCATTTAAACCAAATTTTATGAAGAGGATTGTTTATATTTCTGAAGTATTTAAATAAAGCGAGTTTAGAAAAGAAAAAAAAAATCTTGTTTTACCCTCAGGAAAACAAAGTATGGTTGATATATGAAGGACATTAAAAACTGTGAGTTATATTTATATATATACCCCTTTACTTCTTAATAACAATACATGATTGTCTCATTTACAATTATCAACAAGACTTTTGATTCTCCAAAACAGAAAAATTTTTCATTCAAAAATGAGAATTTTATTCTTGTTTGTCCCCCAATAAAAAGATCATTGGAAATCATTGGATTATTACAAAAAGATGGATTTGTACTTCGTTCTCCTCAGTTTTGTGTTTTTATTAAAAAACGTAGTTTGAATCTGCTAAAATACTAATGAAATAATACAGGTTTTATATTAATATATTACTTTCTATAATTCTATTCATTGAAAATAAAATAAAAACAGAAAATTTAATGTTTTAAAATTTAATTTAGTAAAAAAATGAATAAAAAAATAATGCAAAATAGAAGAGATATAGCAAAAGAACTTAATTAAAACAGTACTAAATCATTAAAAAAAGCTTCTCAACAAAATTAATTGAAAAAGAATACTGAAATTGCTTACAACTGTCAAAGAAAGGCAATAAAGAATGCAGAAATATTAATTATCGTTTGAAATACGAAATCTTTAATGCAAAAGAGGAAATGTTTTCATTTTCATGAGATATAATAACAAGTCATAAAAATGCAACACAGCCAAAAAGAACAAATGTGACTTACATAAAAATATGCTCTGGAACAAATTGTGTGGTAAACGTGAAAAAGTTTTGGTATATATATTGAGTAATCGCGGAAAAGATAAAAAAAAATATCTCTGTTTTTCGCTCATATATTACTTAGATCTACTTACTCCACTAGTTTTTAAAGAAAGAAAGAAAAATGATGTATTGTAGTTTTAATTCATCATCGAATTAAATCAATGACAAGTAAGGAGGTTCTTCATATCTCAAAATTTTCCATAGCTTCGGATCAAAACAATATTCAAGGCTTGTAGCAGTTAGTGGTATTGTATTTGATGGGTGAGGTAAATAGCAATTAAAACTTACCAATATTATTACAAAACATAAAGTATTAACTCATTTATGGTATAGTATGTACTTCCATTTTCTAGAATATCATACCATTTTCTACTCAAGTCACAGCGTCTGTAAATTCATATTAACTTTTAAACTATTTAAATAAAAAGCAAATGGTAAAATCGTGTCCAGACCTTCGAAAATATTATATTTAGATTCAAGCATAATTAGTTTATAACTTTTGTTTATTTAATATAGCAAACAAAGATTATTACATACCAGAGATTTTGAAGTTGGTTATAAATTGAAAAAATAGCGTTGATTAAACTTGTGAAAATATTACCACCATAAACCAATAAGAATAATAATATACAAATTTTAGAATGTTATTCTAAACAAATTTTGAAGGGATGAATATGCTTCGTTAATTTAAAAAAAATCAGCCTTTTTCCTGTCTAAATATACTACTAAAACAGAAGATCGTTCATACTTAATGGAAACGAATTTGATAGATAATTTTCATTAATAAATACCATATTTTTTAGGCAATTTTTTTCTATCTGATAGCCATAATTCTTGACAATTCATTTAGCTCGAATTTTTCATGAAAGTAAACTTTTTCTTTGTACTGTCATGCACGTTTTGCTCCATTCCTCTTGAACCGTTTTTCAAAGTCCGTTCAATGTTCTTGGATGCCAATTTCTTAAAGCTCGTCTTAAAGAAACCGAAAGCACAAAAGTTGATTGGAGAAGCGTAAGGGGATTTTGCCCGTATTTCATCAAAAAGGATACACTTTATTCCTGTTTCTGATTCTTTTTTGTTAAATAAGTGGCAGTTGACTTAGACGTTTGACTAAAGTCTTCGTGCATATGAATCTAAACTTTATCACAGTGTCCTTTCCATATAAGGTTAGAATTTCTTCTTCAAAATTGGTTCTAAAATGTTCTACTGATAGTAGAGCGAATTAATTTTGGCTTTACTTGAGACTTTTTTAAAATTTTTATTTTGCCGTTGTCAGAAAATCCTGCAACTAGCATGATTCCCTTTGGGATCTTTACTGTACGCTAGAGAAGCTATTTCGTACGGTCATTCCCGTCTTTTGAGTAATAGGAAATTTATCTTGATGTACTGCAGTCACTTAAATATACCCATACCTCATCGAGTTTTGCCACAAATTTCCATTTTTCAGTAGCTAGATGTTTTTTACATAATTTATCTACAGTTTGCTTTTCTTTCAGCAATATATGTTTTTAAAAAAGATACAAACTTTAGGTTTAGACATCTGTTTTAACTTTAAATTCTTATGAATGATTTTAATTACAGTTCCGAAAAACATTCCTAGTTTCGATACAAGGAATCTTTCAGTCGGCGGATTTTCTTTTAGGATCAGAGACTTCACTTTCTTGATAGCTGCCTGCGTTTGGTCAGTCTTGGGATGAAGTTTCGTGGTCATGTTTTCATTTTTACTTTCTGCTAGACGCTTTTTCGCTTTCAAACTTAATATATTATAAATACCTTTGATTTAAATGCTATAACTGAGATTTTTACACCGCTTTTTAATTTGTTGACACGAATATTTCTCCTTTGAAAGCGTAACTACGTAACCTTCGAGATATATATCATTTTTGGGAGCCATATTTAAAATAAATCTTTTATTTTACACTCCAATCAAAAGAAAACATTAGCTGACGATTATTCTGATGTTGCCAAAATTTTATCTCAAAATGAAAACGAGAAAATGAATTACAAAATCGTTTCCATAAAGTGTGAACAACCTTCTGTAGTTATAGAATTGTCATAGGAAATACCAAAAATATTCACCAAAAAGTTCGATAATTGTAATATGTAGGTTACTTATTTGTGCATGATCAAAGGTTTTATATCTTTCGGACAACGTCAGATTTTACAAAATATTAATAATAATAAGAAAATGAAACGTTTTCGTACTTTTTTTCTACTTTATTACAACAAAAATTATCCGTTCCTCCTTTTTTTTTTTACAACTACCCAAAACGCGACTACGATTTTAATTTCCTTCTTACAGATCTAGTATTCACAATTTTTTGTTATGTACAACTTCTTTTAAAAAACTTGCTATATATGAATATTTGAATTTTAAGTATATTAATTACAAAAATGTATAATCTGGCTTATAACGCGCACTTTTAACATACAAAAATAAGATCGAAATTTACGAGTGCACGTTATACAACGGGTATAAAAATGATAACTTTAAAAATACAAAAAAAGAGATCAACAGGAAAAAAATTAGACATCTACATAGAGATCAAAATACTGTTTATATAAAAAAAGTGACATAACCTATATGATCTAAGCGGGTTATAGTTCTAGAAATATACTATTTTTTAAAAGCCTAAGGTAATACTTCGAAGAAATGACTTCAAAACATAAGAGCATTGCACACTTATATGTAAGTATTCTTCGTAATAAGTGGATGGGAGTTATACGGCGAATATACTTAAAGATTAAAAATTGCAACTTGAAAGTATAGGTGCGCGTTATGCACCGTATTTCCCGGTATCATGTTTTTTTGCTCTTTAAACAATATATTGATCTTACAGTGATTCCTGCACAATTATTCGAAAATAATTTGGAAATTATAAATATAAAATAGTTATATGTGTGAATTGTCAAAAGATTTTTCAAAATGTGTACTTTTTAAGAGTTGAGTTAAAAGTATTTACTATTTACATACATGGATAAAACAGATTAACCGACTCTCATCAACTGGTTTACACACACCCTGATCTTAATTTAATAATGTGAATTTAAGTATTTTGAATTAACGAATGCGGAAAGTGGTGTAAAATAATTTCTATGGAAGTACGTTTCACAACTTCCAAATCATTAACGAGTTGTAGGAGGAAAACTTTCTTTTCCCAGCATAAAAAAGTATTTATCTAAAGTAAAAAATTATCCAACCTTGAATTATGCTTCTTGGAATCAATCTGGCACTAAGCACTGTTAGAAATAAAAATAAAACCCATTGACATTTAAATTTTTATTTATAAGAATTAAAATTCGAAGTGGAACATTAATTATATCCATTTAATTTAAGCAAAAATACTTAATTTCATTAGAAATGTAATCGAAATGACCGACATTTAATTCCGAACTAAAATGTTTAGAAAAAAGCTATTAACACTTAAGTCTATTTTTTTCACAAGTAGTATTATTATAATGCAGGTCTTTACGCAAGACGACCACTGGTGGGTTTCTTCTTGAACTGATGGCACAGATATACGCCTGTTTATGTTGAACAAAAGGATAAAATTGTAATGGGCTTTTGAGATTTCTTCAGTAGAGTTAAAATTTACACTGAAAAGCGATTAAGGGTGTCTTTGTTCTGGAGTGAACAACGAAGCAGGTGCAACCTAATCCAAAATTGTTTAAAGACAAAATTACAAAGTTAAAGGATTCATGATTTGTGCAAAGATCTGTCTCGAAAATCACCTTGACCATCACGTGTTCCATGAAGGAACTCTGACTAATTTGAGATGACAGGGAGTCCGTAAATCGATTTGTCCACTTATATGCTGCTACAATTAGTGATGAATTCCTTCTGAGGGATGGTAATGCGTGACTTTATTGAGTTGTGTTTGCTGAGGACTACATATTGAGGATCACGTTTTAAAGTGAATAGAATGCCCAGCTCAATTTTCAGACCTGAACCTGATAGAACTTTTGAAGACTACCTTAGAAGACATGTTGCTGCTGTAAGTTTTAATAGGACGTTATGGGAGCTAGAAAAAGGTTCGATGAGTTACTCCATGTCTGGTCTTCGTTTTCTATTTTGCTGTCCGTCAAAATCAGCAGCATTGGAAACTGATGCCACCAATGCATTGTAGCTTGAGGGGGAAACTTTTCTTATTAGAACCCATTTTGGTAGTGTTTCTTCGACATTTATCACATATAAAATTGTGATGTACTGCGCTCTCCAAGAGAATTGATTTTTCTACTAAATGTGCTTTCATTGTTGTAAATGAAGTTTTGTCGCATTCAACAGCATATATTATTGGTGCATATATTCTTCTATATGGTGCATATATTCTTCTATATGGTGCATATATTCTTCTATATGGTGCATATATTATTGAGTGCATTTATACACCAAATTTCTATAGCTTCTATCTCTTCTTTCGTTTTCAAATTAACAGTGAAAATGAATTGTAACTTAATTATCGGAGGCCAATATAGTTAGTAATCAGTATTTTCTTGCTTTTTAACAAGTGCATTGAATTAGTTAAGACTAAATCAGTAAATATTTTAATTCGACATTTATGCTCATTATCAACTCCAAAGCTTTAGCAAAAAACTAAAGGGTTGTTGTTACGAAGCGCCTCTTTAAAATCTTGTAAAAAAACAAGAAAAAAATTGTTTTTACTTATATTTAGTTGATGATAAATAAATGAAATTCAAAATAGGATATAAATGGATTTATTTTAATGACAGTGTACTCAGATTTTATCAAGATTTTTCAGGAGTTCATTATAAAATTAGCTGTTTTCATATTTATAATTCATCATAAAAATAGATCTGTGTACAATTGTTTTAATTTCGGTTTTAAAAAATCGTATAATTTCTGAAATAATTTACTGAACTCCACAAAAAGAAAAAATAAATTTACTTAAATTTTATATATTTTTATATCAATATATTTCATTTATTTATATTAGTAAAGCATGTTTTATAGAACGCCTAAAAGGAACAGACATACAGCACAATGAAAACTTTCATTTTAATCTCATGAAAAAGATTAAAAAAGTTAAATAAACTATTTGAAAATTTTATTCTTTTATTAGAATTTAATAATCAGTAAGAAATTTCTGAATGAAGGAATACGTTTTTAACTATTCATACGATTAAAATAAATAAAGAGAGTACAGTAATAATAACCTTAACATTCAGAGAACGTTACATTAACGGAAAAGAAAATTAAGGAGTTAAATAACTCAAAGAAATGTGTAAACATAAAGAGGACGTCTTTCCTCAGAGTTGTTTACACATCTAAACACACAACGCGTGCGACAACTCTGACCTAAAAAGAATACTTTACTCCATTAAATGAAATTAGAATTTGATTTTCCTCATTTTTAATACCAGAAATTTCGCAAACAAAACGGAAAATTCACTGATTACTTTTCATTGCAGATCATTTTCCACTTCGTAGCAAAATGGACAAAAGATATGTAAAATGTACTAATGAAACCTAGTAAGTAATTTCAGTTAAGAAAAAACTTTTTTTTTGTGGCATTAACTAGAATTTTGGGCAACTCGTCGTTGAATAGTTGTTTCATGTATATAGACCAGGGAACGGCAACCTTTTAGCTATGGGGGTGTGTCAAACCAATCTACCAACATGATTCAGTGCACCACACATTAGGGAATTTTTGAAACAATTCAAAAATTGACAAATTTGCTGATTAGTGCAATGTACCACTAAGAATTGTACCGCGTACCACATGTGGCACGTATGTCATAGGCTGCCGACGCTTGTTATAGACCATGACGCCTTCTCCAACACTACAGTTTGCTCCTCCCCTTTATGCAGCACGAGGGGGGGGCAATTCTTTGTTGAACAAGTTTAAGAAATATTGAGTATTTTCACACTTCCGAACAAACTGCAATGTGCAACTGTCAAATTCTAAACCTGAGATACGCGTTAAATGACTCGTGCCTTACCAACCAATATTCGAAATGAATCGAAGATGTATTTCATACATTGCCGTCTTCTCATTGGGCATTCTATAGAATGTCTAGTGAATGTGTGAAACAAGAATCATTTCATACATTGCCGGCTGGTTTTAGGCATTCTATAGACGCCGTATTTTACTTGCCGGTATTATAACATACACCGCTACAACGCAAATGCAACACCCGCGAAAGACAAGAGATAGCACAACAAAATTTATTTGTAGATAACATGTAGACCAAGTATCAAATGAATAAATTTAGACTTCTGTATGTGGTTTCGCCAGAATCAGTAGCCAGCAGAAGGTCATCATTGTTGAGACCACCGATGCCATACGCCTCGGCATTGGTTCAAGAGACTTAGGATGTGTTCTGGGGTACAGTATCAAGCAGCTCATCGTTGCCAAAGCGACCTGCAGTGGCAGCTGGGGTGTAATTCTTGGTCAATCGTTAAACAACCATGGACCACATGTTTACTATCGAAAGATACGAGAGCGAGCCGTATTAGAAAACAATTCAATCTGGTGATTGATGAAAACCTTGACAATGCGTGCTACGTGGTCGCATTATCCTGTTGAAATATGGCTGTGACTGGGCCCGAAGTTAAGGAAGGACAACGGCTCCAACACCTCGGAGATGTAGCGCTGCAGTGACTGGCGTCAAGGGTAGACCAAGGGATCGGACGTCTTGCGGACAGACCACTTACTGTAAACGGCGTCGAATGGTACGCGCAGACACTGACGAGGTGTTACAGACCTGCGTGCTGTGCTACGGTTCGTGATGACTGAGCTGATCCGTCGCTGCTATGCGCACAATTTGTCTGTCCTACGTGAAGTGGTGCACTGAGGTGATGCGATCGACCACGTCATTCCGTCTTACCCTCCTGCATCGAACGGTAACATATCCTCATTACGCTTGGTTTCGTCCAACATGACTACCGATTTGATAGACAATCCACAATCTGTTGCAGCCTACTACCTTCCTCTGTCGAATTTCGGATACTTGATCAAAAGCTGACGCTGTTTCTACGACATAACTGATCGTACTTGAAAACCAAGAAAACATATTTGCCGAACTTGAAATCGTCGAAATCTCCAGTCTTAAATAAAGGCTTTTGATGTGAAAATACAGGCGTGTGTGATGTGTCTTGCGCTGAAATTTAATAATTTTATATATCTCAATTCATTAATGCATGTTAAATTTCACGCTATTGGCGTGTCAGGGTGTTGTTGCATTTATTGCGGTCAGCAGTGTATATATATATATATATATATATATATATATATATATAACATTACAAATGAAAAATATATAGCATACAAAATTGATAATACAAATTATATCACAATAAAGCTAGAAGATTTAAACTAGATTTCAAGAAACACAACTTTAAAAATGATGGAAAGTCTATTGTACAAGAATTAACTGTTGCATGTATAACAGAAACAGTATTAGAACTTAAATGTAAAACTAGAAGTCACTGACTAAAATGAAGACCTATTATGATTTAAAGCTGTTACAATTAGAATTAGCAAATTAGGGTTAAATATATTTATGGATCCAAACTTCCTGTTCAGCAGAAATTTTCGCATAATAGCAAAATATAACCATATTGAAAAGCATAGTATTTGATTTATATGTATAAATCAAATACTAGATATAAATATTGCCATGATTCAAGTAATTTAAACTATATGTAGAATAATAACAAGGCAATTTAGTTCACAGTTAAGTGACTACAGAAATATAATTACAAATCCTTAGACATAGAAACTAAAATTATAATGTTAAACATAGCTTAATGCCAAACCAATCTTCTACATTTGTCCATACCACTTGACTAAAAAGAAGGGGGTGGGGAGTTTAAAAATAAGTTTCTAAGAAATACTTTGTTAAAAACACATGATGCTAAATAACTACTATATAGTTTTCAAAATCAAATACCATGAAAAAAACCTTTTTATGCTATGCACCACAGACAGAAAACTAAAAAATTAAGTCAGTTAATTTTTCTTTAAACATAACAACTAAATTCACTAGCATCGCTTAAAAATTCATTTAGATTTTTCCAAAGCCAAAACAAGATAGCATTTAAGAAAAAATTGTTTTTAAATATTTGAAATATGTTATGAATATTGCAACATAAAAAATTTTTGAACTATATAAACATTTCAATACTATTTTATTTAAATATTATATTGAAGAAACCTATTATTATAGAATTAAAAGGCTAAACAAAAATAAAAATTATCAAATAAAGTTAACTGTGGCGTTATCTTAAGAAAATATATAGAAATAAGAAATAAGAATGAATTAAAAAAATTGAAACAAAAATAAATAAACTCTGAAAATCAGTCTATACTATACTAAACTTATTATAAATGCATGTATAAAAAAATTAAAAGAATATTTCTAATCTAAAAATTATTGATAAGTTTTAACATTACTTGTATGTGTTACTACTGTTATTAACTAAAACATTTTTCGTTACAAACAATTAAGAATATTTTTTCTACAAATAGAAACATGCAAATTTGAATTCCAGAAAGGTACGTTAATATTATTAAAATTTAAGATGCTTCTCTTTTTTTTCAAAAATATTACTACTTAATAAATATATATAAATGTAATATAAACTATACAATTGATACATTCCTTCAACACAGCTACACTCTCTTTACAAATAAGACAAATTGTCTTACTCTTATGTTCAACAAAAAAAGTAAAGATCTGGCCACTGTTCTTGAAAAAATCGCACTTTTCCTTCAACTTTTTCTTTGTGTGATCAAGACTTACAGTTGTGTCCTCATTCAAAAACCATAAACGCTTCTCAATTTCATAGAGTGGAATTAATGTAAATATAGCTTAAAATCAATGTAAAAAACTTTTTTAATACCAGCCAAACAGGATGTTTACAAACCCATGTACCTTTGACATTTGAAAGCAATATTAGGCAACATTTTGAGGAATATAATTCTGCTAATTTATTCCTCCAATCCCTCTATAGCAGTGGCGCGCTTTCCAGAAATTGTTAAAATTTTATGCACAGTCATTTTTTTTTATTTTTAAAAATATTCAAGTCAAATGAAGTTTTGGAAATATTCGTCATTTTCAGAAAGTTTTATTTCAAATGGTTATAAAATATATCACACACACACACAATAAAATGTTTTAAATATCAAAAATCAAGAAAAAAATGTTTTTAAGGTCAGAAGCGGATAAGGCAATTTTTCTTGAAATTGCCGCAAATTCAAAAGTGGGGACATTAAAATGCCATCAGCAGACTTCTGGTTGAAGACCCTTTCTTTATATCATAAAAATATAAAAATCACATCATAAATTTGCATATGTTTTAATCATCAGAAAAAGAACACTAAGCTATATCGATCTTAAAGTAGAATTTATATATACAAGGTGTTGCTGAATTCGACGGACAAATTCAGAGGTGATATTAGGCAACATGGGGACGCCGAATCACCATAGCACATGGGGTCGCAAACCACGTTTAGTCGGGGGAAAACCACGATAATAATAAACGTAGAGAGGACGATGATTCAGACGAGGAAAATTGCTAAATGAATGCGGATACACGTATACTGCTCGAACACCTCAACAGCGCCAAATACTTTGTTTTACTACAGTACGTCCTTCCAGAGTTGCTGCAGGGAGTACCGACCACTGCGCACTAGAATGTGTGGTTTATACACGATGGTGCATCAGTACATTTTGCGATTGCGGTGCGTAACCACCTCCCTGCTCCCGGGAAATGGATTGTACTCGGTGGGCCTGTTGCTTTGTCTCTGTTGGCACTTTGCTCATTTTATCATACAGATTTATTTCTATCAACTGCTAACCGTATCTGACGTCATTGCAACTCGTGTTCGTTTCTCATTGGTCATGACGTCAGAGGCGGTTAGTATATAGTATATATTTATTTTTCTTCTTTATTGATGGTCCAGAGATGCAGATGCATGCTAAGAGACAGATGTCTTTGGGTAAGATAGTGGAGAGGGTATGTATATTCTGTTTTGATGCTTAAGTTATTATATGTTTAGTTATTGTTTTTATGACCCATGTGATGGCCAAACATCTTGATGTGCAAATACTTAATAAACTTCAAATTTCAACTACTGTGTGCTTCCCAACTGCGTAAAAACCACACGTTACCTGGAAATTTCCGGTAACAGTCTCCACGCTCCCCGGACCTCAATCTGGGTTCTTGGGCCATTTGAAATCTTTTGTGTGTGAAACAGTGGAGGATATCACAGCACGGATCATCGTCGCTTCAAATGATATCGCCAGCACACCAGATTTGTTTGAAGGCGTCCGACAATTCTTTGCCGTTCGGTGTTGGCTATACTACGACCTATGCGGCAGCAACTTCGAACAATTCCTGCAACAATCACTCGTTGTTTCATTTTTTGCGTCGAGCTATGATGCATTGTTCGTATTGTATAAACATCCTTTTAAGTCTAATAAATGTATTTCTTACTTCTTATTGATCCTTTTCTTACCACTTTACATCAAACACTTCTTGCGAATTACTCCGACTAAACGTCGTTTGTCACCATATGTTATATGGTGATTTGTTATTCACATATTGCCTACTATTACCCCTCTGAATATGTCGGTAGAATTTGGCAACACCCTGTGTGTATACGTAGAAAGAGAGCGAAAAAAATGGTTGGAAAAAATGTGCACTACATTTTAACTTTTTCGTCTCAGTTATTTTTATATTTGCTTGCGACAGAAAATATCTTAGAATTGTATTCGAAGTACTTAATTATTTTGGTTTAATCACTTCATCAATTTTAAGAAATCATTCATTTATATAACTCAAAGCAGACTTAAAAATTTGAGGAGTAAAATTTTTTAACTTTTCCATCTAATCCCAAGTGCTTGTTGTTTGTGCTGTGTTGTTTTTATTTTATTCTTGTTACCGGAAACGTAGGACTTAATTAAATCCTAATCTCTTCAAAATATTCTTTTTTATAAACTTAGTTTAAATCCATTTAGATGGCTTTTTTTACCTTATTAATGACTTAAATGTATCTAGACAATCTTTAGCTACAAATCTAATTAAAAACAAGTTTTTAATAATCACTAATAGCACATTCTAACACTTTTTTTTTTCTAAATTCTGCCTTTTTTTCCATTTCCCAGTGCTTTGGATTTAATTCATTCAACCAATTAAAATAATAAAAATATCCCAGGACACAAAATAAAAGAAAAGAAATAAGCTTTTGTCGTTTAATCTATTGATTCTATGGTACTTTGTTTTCATATAATCGCAGAAAACAAATTAATCTATGAGTATTAGTTATGATTATATCACATTCGTACATTCATGAAATAACTTATTTTTTTGCTTCGATAAGCTTCTTTTATTAAAAAAAAAAATATCAGAAATGTTTACTAGGAAGCAAATTCGAGAAAAAAAAAATTACATAGCATTAATTCAAACGTAACAGGTTAATGCAAAAAAAAAATTTATTTTTAAACTTAAGACTTTTGATAATTGTTCAGTTTTGCGCTTTAGAGTTAAATAAATATTTATTAATGTAATTCTAGAGTTGTACTAGGGTTATTGGTGGCGTACCTGTTGTTATTGTGTGGCCGTGATTGCCTAGTGGTCAAGGTAACGGACTCGTGGCCAGTATGTCATGAGTTCAAGCCTAGTACCACTGAAGACCCACCGTGTAAAGGAGAGATGCACGTTAATCTTTCGAGAGCTCAAACGTCCTTCTTGGTGTAGTGTGGTATCTAGGAGAGGGGAGTTCACACTCAGGTGCCGTCCTCGTCACTTGACGAAGGTACAAAATTACGATGTCAGCCGCCAAGTGCCCTCGATTAGATGAACAGTGCAACGTTCATTCGTTCATTGTTGTTATTGTTGTTTCTAATGACACAAGGTCGAAAGTGGGAGAGCGATACCGACGAAACTCATTGTTGCAAGAGTCTAGATAACGTTTGCCGCAGCTTTGAGCTCCATGCAGGGGACAGTACGTTTTGACTCTGTTCCATCCCAATTTTGAGGAAGGATCAAACCTAGGGGTGGTCAGAGGGACACCCACATCTCTTTTCTTTCCACCATTTTTCGAGAGGACTTCCGGCTCGACGAATATGCCCATGCTGCACAAGCACTATACATTTACAAACATCCATACCTACTCTGGGATTCGAATCAATTCATGCCCAATGGCACATCAATCAGCGTCAATGGCGTATCTTGTAATTCTGATTCATTTTCTACCAGCGAAGGTGATACTTGTACCCCCAGTTATAGCTCTCTCCTAACTTCAACCATACCACGTGATGCTATAACAAGCTCAGTTTTATTAATATATATTTAATATACAGCAACCAGCATGATATTCTACATGACAGTTCTCAAATGATTGAAACTAACTAACTAGGAAGCTTGAAGCCAAGAGGTACCGGAACGAAAAATATTTTAACTTAGTTCCTCGATCAAATACCGAACTTCCTAAAAATGGTACGCATACCTTTAGGAATATATAAAGTCTCAAGAAAGTGGATGTGAATCTAAAAAAAAGTAGCAGAAATATGGCCCTATAAAATTTTTTAATAATAATGAGATCAATTTTTATTCCGTTCACATGATAAAGACAAACACGTGTTCTCTATTGAATTTTAAACACATTAAACTAATTGTACTTGTTGTTCTATTTGAAAAGCTTAGATAAAATTTCAAATTTCACAATTAGGTAAAGATATCCCTGTGTTATAAAAAGAATTTCTCAAAAATATTTTAAAATTATGAGAAAATATTATTTTATGCATGTAGGTTTAAATAAAATGCATTTTGTATATACCTATGCGCGTTATTATTGTTGACAAATATGGACTTTCTTAGAGAAAGTTTTTGCAAAGAGCAAAAGCTGGAAACACAAACAACGAAGCGCATGAACTGATTAGCGGAAAACACATGATTGCTTTTATCGTGTGACTATGATGTCACACGAGTTTTTGAACAGATTGGATAAAAACGCGTGGTTATCACTATCATGTGACTATGACGTCACGTAAATTTAGTACATTGTCCAAATACTTTCTTATTATTCCGTATTTAAAATAAGCTTCAAAGAGGATGTTTACATAGACACTCTTAATCGAATAGTAACTATATGTATAGTAAAACTTAAACTAAACTCAGTGACGCAATAGTAACTATATATATAATAAAACTAAACTAAACCCAGTAGCCAACAGTCCATGAGGGCCTAGGCCTACTGTGTTAAAATAACCCATTTCAATTGGGATAAATTGTCAGCGTTACAGGATGTATGTGTCAACAACGAATGATGTTTAGTTATGACGTCTTATTCTCATATCTATGCACACGAAATAAAGCTAGAATTGCCAGAAAAGCAACCCTCCCAAAAAAACGTATTGCCTCTACCAGCATGAAGTGTAGCAATATTTAGAATAAATGATTCCATGATTGTGTGTTACCACCTAACCTAAATCGCTCATCTATATGATGTAACTTGAAATGGGATTCGTTAGACCATCCAATTATTAATCGTTCAACGCTTGTGTGTCTGAATAAACTTGAGATGTTATGTAATTGAGATGTGATTTGTTCATTGCAAAAAGTATTGGTATTCACACGCCTTTCGGTTTTTATAGCCCATACGATGCACAATACAGTGAAAATAGCACTTAGATACTTTGAGATGAATCTTGGTTAAGATATTTTGCAATATATGCTGAACTGTTACCATTCCGTTTTCGTTCATAATTCAAGAGATTCTCCATTTCGTTTGATCATTCATCACTCGGTGACAATCACAACCGGATTCATTCTTTTTACCTGACATTCCAGTCTTGATGTACTTCCAGTACAACTGCACGTGAACTTTTTACAAATTTGACAATTTTGTTAATATTTGCAGCCTACAACGAAGCTCCTCTACCACCAATTCGCCCATTTAAAATCCGTCAAATCACTTTTTTCCTCCATACATTCACAGGCAACTCAAATATAATTACTTGTCTCTGGATTTCACTCAATTCTCTTTTCTATACTGTCCCTAGCACTCTAGCGGCAATATTGTCACGCAATAGATCATTTGCATACAATGTCAGGTTTTCATAATAAAGTGCCTACTCATAGTAAGTACTGATAATATTATATAAATTGAGGGAAAAGTTGAAAATCATTACAATAGACTAGACTGCTGATAAATATTAGATTGTTAAATCATGGACTGTACTAGACCTTCTTACTCATTTCTTGCGACTCTAGATGATGTCATGGAGAGCATAATTTTTTATGTAACGTAAAAAGCAGTATTTTGTATAAAAGAACTGCTAAGAATAACCTTTTCACATTAAAACTTTTGCTCATGCAAGATACATTGTTTAATTATTGGACTTCTTATAGTTTTATTAATAATTTCGGGCGCTTTCAAAGATTTTGCAATGTAATAGTTAGAAATAAATTTTGATTGTAATATCGAGTAATATGCTAAGATTCATAAATAAAGCATCGTTTTTTTGGTCTACAGATATTGAAATTTTTATTATTAAAAAAAAGGTGGCAGTGATAAACATTTTTTTACCGCAGTATAACTGCTGAAATTCCTAATAACATTCTTCATTTTTGGTTGATTTTTACTCCCCCGGTTCACTATAATATGATTATAAATCACGTTTTAAGATTTAGCAACATAATTTTATATTATTTATAATATTTTAAGAAAGACACAGAATTATAATGATTAATTCCAAGCAATTTAAAGCGACTTAATTATAAGGTAACTTTTATAACTTAACGTAAAATCCGGCGTATAACGTGCACCTAAACTTTCAAGTTGCAATTCTTAATTTTTAGGTATATTCGCCGCGTATAACGCGCACTCCCTTTTTTACGAAGAAACTTGAAATGTTCGTGTGCAATTTTCTTATGTTTTGAAGTCATATATCCGAGGTATTATCCCATGCTATAGAAAAAATAGTATATTTTTAGAAGTACGCGACCCTTTAAGTTCATAAGAAATGTAATTTTTTTTAAATAAACAGTATATCGATCTATGTAGAATTCAATATTTTTTTATGTTCATTTTTTTATATTATTTTTATTTTTTAAAGCTCTCATTTTTATACCCGGGGTACAACGTGCACGCATAAATTTTGATCTTACTTTTGTGTTAAAAGTGCTCGCTATACGCTGGATTTTAAAGTATTTAAAATTTCTGCGGAACTTAATTTACTTATATTCGCGGAATTTCAATTACAAAAATAGCAGAGAAAAGAGAGATCGAAGGAAAAGAAAAAAAATATTTAAGGGAACGAAAATTTAAATAAATTTGCTAAGATAGTAGAAATAAAATTGTATGTATTTTATGCATATATGAAATTATTACATGGCTTAGTATAAGAATATGACATAAAAAAGCATCCCTAAGTGAATAGCAGGGAACAGTACTTACAGTCTAAAAGAAAATTTAAGAAAACCAGTATCTAGCATGTTGAGCGAATTTTACACACATGTTAAGAAATTATTACTATCTATATAAAAATGAGTGATCTTGATAGTGAAACACACCACGTATGTTGTTTTTTCTGTAGTGCTACGCTGCTTGTGGGAAAATTGTTTCACAAGAGAAGTTCGCTTTCCAGCATGAACTAGGAAAAATTACGATGATGGCAATTTATGAAGAGGCGAATAGTGTTACGAGATTAAAGAAAATTATATTGCCAAGGAACTATCAAGAAGTTTGAGGAACCGAACCTTCTGGAAATTTCCACGAGGCTAAGTAAGAGACCTTTGAGACCTCGGTCCAATCAGTCGAGATAAGAATCTTCTTGTACGTTGTCTGTGATAAGACAGACTTAACTTGAGTTCTTGCTGGAGGAACTGTTCCAGAGAGACATTTCTCAAGCACTCTAAAGTTTGTTTATAACGAATGCGTTTTTTACTATTGCAGGTAATCTGTTATAATATTTCTTTGTATATATACTTAGATATGTCTTCGTGTAGTAATTTACTATTATTCAAAGTAAATCTATTATAATTCAAACAATTGAAGTCCTCGGCTGCCCCCCCCCGCCACACTCACGAAAATTCATAACAATATGTGCAATTCATATATCTAATCATCTTTACTGTCTTGCTTATTTTTAAAAGAAAAAATACTTTACTATTAAACTGTACAATTTATATACACTGAATAGCCATATTATTATGACCACTTGACTCTTATATGGAGATCAGCTATAACTTCATTTAGTTGACACTAGAGAGCAAAATTGCTATTAATAGGAAATGCAGAAATAGTGAAACATCAATTGCATAAAGTTGTTTGTTGAAAAACAGGTGGAAAAAGTAATTTAGCAGTGTTTCCAAGTGGAATGACAGTGGGTGCTCGAAGCGTTGGAATTAGTATCCGCAAAAAAGCTGCACTTGTGGAGGGTTCGAGAGAAATGGAGGGTGAATTCCCAAGCATAAAACTGGGTTTCAACTTCAAGCTTGTGGTCATGCAAGGCGACTCGAAATTTTCTCAGAAAGGAGGATTGTGAAAGTTGCAGGGAATCTTAATCAAGGAACAACTGTGAACGCCTCGGATCAAATTGTTCCCCGTATTACATCACCCAAGTTATGATAACCAACGAAAGCCTCTACTGTTGGCCTTAAACAAGAACGGACATCTGTTCGCAAAGGAACACAAGGATTGGACTGTAGATGACTGGAAGAAGATTATGTGCTCCGATGAATCATGTTTTCACTCAATTGCACCATGTAGACAGCAGGGTGCGAATATGGAAAAAACATAACGAGAGAACGAACCCTATCTGCACTGCCACAACTCTTCAAGCTGATGGAGGAAATACTATGGTTTGAAAGATATTTTCTCTGCATTGCATCGATCCTTCGATTTGAGTGGATGAAAATTTGAATGCCCAAGAGTATTAATTTTTATTGCAGATCAAGTATACATTCTTTTATATCAATAAAGTAGCACACTACCAGAGATAGATACATTTAGCAGGACAATTCTCCCATTTATGCAGTGGATATTGTTCCCCAGATGATTCAAAGAGCATGACACAAGCTTTACCTTGCTTAGTTGGATCAGACTATCACCAGATATTAATCCAATTGGAAACCTATGGGATGAAACCAAACGGGGCATCTGGCATCTAGATCCAGTACCATCCAATCAGAAGACATTGGAAAGTGGAATTCATTGAATATGGCCTCAAATTTCTCATAGCAGCTGCCAACAAATAGAATCCATGTCAAGAAGAATCCATAACTTAGTTATAATAAGGAATAATGTGATATAAAGAGACAGAATACATGGTGGTCCTAAATTCATGGCACAAACTTTGAGGGTAGATACAGGATAATGTAGCAAACATTTATTGTATAGGAATGTACGGGTGCAAGTGACGCTGTGAGCCGTAAACAGGGAAAAGAAAAGAAAAGAGAAATGGAGTTATTGGTTGGCTTCGTTGGCAGTAGGGGGAAGTAGGCGTCTAGTCACCGTTCAACATGATGCATCTTAGTAGGGAAAAGTGTCATTTACAATTACACTAACGTTTACGAGGGGAGACTTTTTGTATGACGAAAATGCAGACGTGTATTACATGTACGGCAGTGTAAATGGTAACGGTAGATTTGCGCTACGACAGTATCACGCGCAGTTTCCTGATTGACGAATGCCGGATCACAGAAGTTTTCAGCAGTTACATTGTCAACTTTGTGAAGCATACAATCATTCCACGTCACCAGACATGATGTTGGTCGACAAACAGCTGTACGTAGTCCATGCCTAGATGGAATCTTAAGCATTGTGGTTGTTTGACCAGAGTCAAGTATAAGAACTGTTGCTTATCACGTAAGTATGAGTCCTCAAACCGCTTGTAGAGTGTTCAACGAAAATCGCTTACACCTCTTACATTTTCAACGAGTACAAGCGTTGAATCCGGCAGGCTGTCTTCTCCGACTGCCAGTGGGTGGTACAGCAAAGTGAGCTGCAGCTGGACTTCATAGTTCATAAGCTGAAGAGTCATGAAGAGTTATTGTAAACATAACGCTTATCAACGACGCTTTCAATTAACATTTTGTCTTTCCTTTCGTCTCTTGTTTTTGTATTTGTGCCTAACCCGTCACTTGCACCTATACATTCCTATATAAAAAATGATTGTTACAATGTCCTGTACCTACCATTAAAGTTCGTACCATGAATTTGGGACAACGCTGTATTTTAATTGGATATTGTAGAATATTGAGCTACCACACGTAAAATGCAGGGTGTCCATATTTAAATTTGAAATTTGTGTGCAGTCTATAACAAAACCTGTACAGCGAAATAGCATGAAAATTGTGTAATGGCAGAATGAAATGATGGGAATTTTATCGAGGAACAAAACAATGAATCTCAAAAACCGCCACTAGATGGTGTTGTGCAATGGAAAATATTGACGTATACTAATGTCGTAACCATAGTAATCCTGTACACGCAGCAACCCGCGGAAAATAAAGATGCGAGAGAGGCGATCCGCAGTCATACTCGTTTTCAAATCAAGGAAGATGACGTTGATTCTCCAGGAACATGCTATACTGGGGAAATTATTTTACCAAAATGGAGGCTTCTATCGAAGGTTTGCGGAAATTTCAGCCTAAAAGGGGTTACGGAAAGGCCCACTTAGTAGTCAAGGACTTACTAACATGGTTAGGAAAATTGGAGCGACAGGAGCATTGGGGATTCAGACAAGAAGAAGACTAAAGTGTGTTACAGCACAGGTAGTGGATGATGTAGTGACGCAAGGGGAAGAACGTATATCGCAAACCATCGGCAGCATTAGTGTTCGGCGTTATTTGCAGCATCTGTTGACTGACCTAGTACCACAGTTCTTCGTAAGATCTTACACTATATTATACCTATAAACTGTCACTAATACAGCATCTCTTACCAGATTATCTGGATAGCCAACAAACTTTTGCATTGCGGTTTCTTGCACGAGTTGAATTCCAGGAGGAATATCCATGGAACATTTTGTGGACTGTCGAGGCTCTGAAAAGGGCGGTTAATACACACAATTGCAGCATTTATGTTGGTACAAACCCATACCAATTCCTACAAAATTCTATTACACTCTTTGCGTGAAACGATTCGATGCGGCTTTACTGCATCCTTCATTGAGGGTCCATTTGTTTTTCTAAAAGCACAGCATCACAGGGCCGTAACAAGCACCGTCACTGATCAACGATATGATTCATTTTTAGAGTAATCCGTAATTCTGGCTCTTCAAGCAATGCGATGTAATACAACCACAATGATTACACAGGATGGTGCTCCTCCATACATCACTTGTTGTGTGAAACAAGTGCTCTGCACCAATTTGGTGACGACAGAATAAGCACAGCCAGCATTTACCAAGAGCTTGGCCTCCTAGATTCCCCGACTTGAATTTTCCGACTTCTGACTGAGGGGATATCTTACAAGGCCATGGTTTACCATGATCTCATCACATTCCTAGCCGACCTTAAAGAGAGCATCGAACACCAAGTGCATAAAGTTCTCCAGTTCATACTGCTTTCAACAGTCGAAGATGAGGTTTTGCGCTTCCAGATGGTAACAGACAATGGTGGACAGCATATCGAGCCTATTTTGCGAGCCTATTATTTATATGTTCTCAATTAAGTTCTGATATGACACCTAGTGGTGGTTTTTGAAACTCATTGTTCTTTTCCCTCAATAAAATTCCCATAATTTCCCCATTTTTTATGCACCTCCACTGTATAGTTTTCGCTACAAACTTCTTCAAGTTTAATTATGGATACCTGGTTTATAAAATGAATGTGTTTGTAGCTTTCAAAAATATCAATGATTTTTGAACTATTGCAGAAAATGTTATTTATAGAGAGGCTCATAAAAATATAATTTTGAAGTACTATTCAGATGATTTTATGGCTGAATAATCGTGGTTTGGTTAAGAACAAATGCACAACTGTTTATTTATGTATCATCAAAAACTTTATTTTTTTTGACCAATTATTTCGTAAAGAAATAAGAATTAGAAGAGTATTGTTTATTGTTTTGTTATATCTACTCTGAGATTTGGTAAAGCTGACCAATTATAAAGAACCAATTAATTTCGGCTTAACTTCCACCTACCTAATGCGTCTGCCCATTTTATCGCCTACGAACGTTATCATAGGAGGTCTTTTCAGAGAGAATACTCACCTAGCGATTCTTTTTTTTCTTAACACTTACACATTAAAATTAACATTAATTAAAAAGTAATTAAAACTCTGATCTTTATATAGTCTATATTCATCAGTTCGTTGATAGATGCAAATTTTTCAAATGTAATAAAAACTTATTCTTATATATATAAAAGTTGCAAATAAAAAAGGTTATAATTTTTAGGGTAAAACATACAGACAAATTATTTTACTTAATATTTCTATTAAATAGAATATATCTACGAAGAGCATTTAAAGTTAGACATTAATATATTTAAAATATGTAAAATAACGGAATGAAATTATTTATTTTAAAATAGTAATATTTTAATTTTATACTATTAAAATTGTAGCCTTATATATGTATGCATAAATATATTTCTTTTGCAATTCGTACTGAACTGTGAAATCTTTTTATTTATTTATAAAAATTCGTTGAAAAAATGGTTTTTTTATTCGTTTTTTGCAATAAAAAATTTTGGTTATTATATATTGATTTGTACTTTCAATCGGGTTTGAAAAATTTGAAAGCATTTTAATATATGCTATAATTTTAAAAATATATATATTGATTTAATTCCTAACAGTAATTTGTTCTGAGTATTTTTTTATCTAATTTGTGTGTTTATTTCTCCCTTTTTCAGAAAATTAAAAGATAAATTCCTGTTTTAAAAATACTTTTTATAAAAAATGCTTTGTAAAACAGTGATACATCATAAAAAAGATATTCAAATCAAAATAATTATTCAAAAAATCTTAATCATTTTTTGAGATTCGAAAACAATTTAGAGTATCCTCAAAAGAAACACTTTTTTAAAAAAATACTTGTAAAAGTTATTTTCCTATCAAATTTTTAAAACCATTCGTTAAAAATGCAGAAATTAGATGAATTATTTTTTCCCCTAAAAAATAATGAGTTTGAGTGTATAACCAAATGCGAGAACATATGTTTTGATATATTAGACTTTCAGGAGAGGATAAAGTTATTTTCATTTAGAAAATTTAGTAAAAGTAAAATACCTGACTCATCAGGAATTACAACGATATGTATAAAGATACATTTTTCAAAATTTTTCTGACAAATTAAAACTTTACTTCAAATTACTGATAATGTTATTTTTTTGACTATAACCCGAAAATTAAAAAAGATTTCTATTAATCCTCACTTCCGTTCCTCACCCTTTTAGCTAGCATGTTTTTACTCAACTTTTTTTTCAGGAAAAAATTATGCATTATTATGGATACTAAATATCAAAAAGCAAAATAAAACAACCAGGGTTATTCTTTCTAGGAAATTTCAGGAGCATACAAAAACTATCCTAGAGTTGCTTTGCATATTTTTTACAATGAAAAAAAGTTTCAAGTTCTGTTTTTTAAGTCACTGCCGCCCCATTGCCTTATTCCTGTCTTTTTTTTTTCTTTTTAAAAAGAGAAAATAATCCAACGCATCTCCTATTTCTGATTTGTATACACATATATGTATATATGAATGAAAAAATAATTTTTTCCCCTTTGTCCAATTCTTTATTTTTTTCAACCCCCTTTTTGTTCTTAAAAAAATTAAACAAAGTAAAAGGAAGGGGGGGGGGGAGAAAAAATTAAACAGAAGCCTTACCCCATAACAGCAGCACTCTTGCCTATCCAGGTTTTTCGAATGTAGACCCCCTCCCCCGCACCCTACTACAACATAACTACCCACCCTGATAATTCCCCCCCCCCTTCCTTTTTTTCTCCCTTTCCCGAACAGAACTCTCTTAGGGAGGAGGAAGATGACATAAGAAAAAAATATATATACATCAAGAGCAAAAGTTAAGGAAAAAGATGAGAGAGAGATGGGTGAAGGGGGAAAAAAAGAAAGAAACGATGAAAAAAAAGTATAAAGTAAAATAAAATAAATAACCACTGCTTGTATCTCATCAAGATGTTGAGAAAAGGCCTGGGGGGTAATAGAAGAGAAAAAAATATATTTATACACATTTAAAAAATTGAGAAAAAAATACTGAGAAGAGGGATAAAAAAAATTTCACTCGCCGTCATAAACTGCAACGCAGAAAAGTTCCACGGAGGGTGGAGTTATTATAATTTAGAGAGGAAAAAGTGCTGGAGCCTAATTGCAATTTGCATTTTGTAATCATGCAGTAATAGATAATCCCGTCTAAGGTTGTTTTTTAAATAGCACTTTTTTTCTCTAGCGTTTGTTCTCTGCCGCGTCTTAGAGAGGCTTTATTTTTTACAATTCCTTTTTAGGGGTGGTTCTGCATCAAAGATGTTTTTTTAACGCGTGATGATTTTTTTTTGTCCCTTGTGCGATAAAATAAAATTATCGATTGCTCGTTTCTTAAAAAAAATGTAATGAATGTAGCAATTTTTTATACACAAAAAAGGAACGGAAAGAAGCGGTGGGGAAAAAAAATCCCTTTTTCTTTTATAAGCTTTCAGTAAAGAGATCTTTGTGAAGGCAATGGGGAAACTCAATAAGAACTCTCCTCAACAACGTCATATATTAGGAGAGTGAAGTCCTTATTAGCGAATCTTAATAATAATGCATGCAAGTTACGCTATTTGTTTGAGAATCAAAGAGAAATTATTCTCATGAGTGCTAAGCATTATTTCATTGAAGTTTGTTTTCGAAATCAAAATTAAATCATTTAAATCCAAGTCAAATACTTCTAAAGTTGAGTATTATATCGATTGATTCGACATTTTTCTTAACTATTATCTTCCTTGGTCTTTTCGTTAAATGTTGGATTTGAATTGATCTTCAATCAATTCACACTTAGAGAGTTAAGTAGAATAAAGTAAAACTTAAACGCGCCATTGAGGAACGATTTTGCAATAGATCAATGTGAATTGATAAATATCAATTTGAGAAGGCCTTTAATAAGATTTTCTAAGTATATCAGAGTCTACGTCTTGTACCAGAATTCGGTGAAAGTTAAATCCTTCTCATGGAGGGGCTTGAATATGTAGAATAGACAGCAATTCATGTATTGACCTCGCTTTCCTATAGTAGTTTCATATTTTAAGAAAGGTATCTTAAGTATTTTTTAATCAATATGAAGTCAATAGTTGGCTGATTGATAAACTTTTTATTTATGACCCTTTCAAAAGCAACACGAGGACTATTAGAGACAGGCTCCACAATTTTGACCTCGGTCAAGGAACAGAAATGATATCCAGGTGAGCACCCTGCTCTCCAGGCATAAAACTTCCATATTACGGGAGCTTGCAGACTTTAAACATCAAAGAATTTATCCTTCATCATCCTCTCTGCATAATGGATCTTAAGTGATCTCGAACCCACAACACGATAAAAACAAAGCCTGCCACGGATCCACTACCATGATCCTTCTAATATCTCTGCTATAAAAAGAAACTAGAAACGTTCTGCATACAGCTGACGTATAAGAAGACTGTGGAAAATATTTTATCTATATGGTTATGAAAAATAAAAGCTTTTAATCAGAGTAAGATATATTCATAACAAGCAAAATTCTTCTTTCTTAAAAAATGTTCTTAAAGGGGGAAGTCGCGCCTGTATTAGAATATTTTAATTATATATACAGTAGAACGTCGTTTATCCGAATGTTTATTATCTGAAACGACAAATATCCGAACCAAAGTCCGGATACGTTTTTGAACAGTGTAATGCTAAACATTTGTTTCCTGTGAGACCAACAGTAATCGGAAAACCCAAGGTGAGGGATATTTGAGAAATTTCAGTTGTGTCATTTGGTAGTTTGGTAGTTTGTGAAGGGTGTATACGTGCTCTTTTGTTGAGTTTTGTTAATGTAGAAACCTGGATAACATGCGATGCAGAAGACTGTGGATTTCAAATGCTAAATAATGACGAGATAGTGACTTCCGTGCAAGAAGAATCCTACTCTGTCAACGATGAAACGTATGAAGACGAGGACAACAACAGCAACAACGAAAGTAGCAAGGGTCCATCAAATACTGATGCGTTTCATGCGTTAGAGACAGCTATGGAGTGGTACAAACAACAATCAGAATGCTTTCTTACTCATCTACTGCTACTGAAGAAAATCAGAGACCTTGTAGTGGAAAAACGAAGGTGTACAATGGTACAGCGAAAAATAAGTGATTATTTTGCACAATCAAGTTAAAATTGCGACGTTTTGCACCTATTTGGCTTTGTCTTCAAGCACGTTTCCCGCCTGTGATGATTTTCAATATTTGTATAGTGTCCAGTATCATCGGTTTTGGTAATCCGAACAATCGAGTATCCGAACGGTGTCCGGTCCCAATTGATTCGGATAAACGACGTTCTACTGTATAACAAATTCGGACAGTACTGGGCACTTTTAGATTCTTCTACGGAGTAGAAGAACAAATTAACAAATAGCATTCCGTTTACTGTTGTTTTCCCAGTAGCTAGATCAAAGTAAAATATCTCGCAGCTGATTGTGAAAGTGAGAATGCTCACACCGAGAACTTAAAGGTATTGTGCAGGAAGTTTAGGAAAGGGAACCGGAAAAGCTTTCTATTTGATGCCATTTCGCCATAAAAACTACGAATGGTTATACTAGTAATTGTATAAGTCATTTGTGCGGGGGGAAGGGGAGAGAGGTCCTGATTTCGGGTACTAATTTTCATTAAGTTTCTTGGTGCAGTGATAATTATTTGAAAGACAAATGTTTTTTTATTACTAAAATGTAATGAATTTAAATCTCAATGAAAGATCACTGTTGTCATTAGCAAAGAATAAAAGACGAAATAATTTTTTTTAAAAAATACTGTCTAAAAATTATAGACTTCTTAAATGAGCGTTCAAATTTCATGAAAACAAGAAAGCGTGAACAAAATACTGAAAAGAAAATGCAAACAAATACAAAACGCTTCGTATTTCTTTCAAGGGAAAATGAAAATATGGAAAGGAGGTAGAGTCACGTACACACAAAGAAGTATGTATTGTTGAAATTTTATAGAATCAATTATTAAAAGTTATCTCATAGTTATAGTTACTAATTTCAATAAAAACTCATTAAAACATCCTGCTCCCCCCTCCCCGTTATATGAGAAAATATTCAGTGAGACATAATCAAGGAATTAAAATGCTCATTAACAGTAATTACAGATTAAACTACCTCGTTAGGTGAATTGTTTGTGTTCGAATCACAGTAATTTTGTCACGGGTCTGTTCAGATTCTTCTTACTAACAGTCCTCTTGGGGGAAAATATATGGGTCTTTAAAATTTAACCTATTGAGATCCTTCCTTCGAAGAAGAAGATGTAAGTAAATTAAGACTTGTATATAAAGATTAAACTTTTGAGTTAAAAGGTTAGACTGCTACGTGTACCAGTGATTTATCAAACGTAGAGCGATGCGTGGATACTTCGTAGCTGATTATTATAATGTTAAGGCGCAGTATAGCCAAAATTGGCTCTTGAGCCATTAAACATCACACTCGCTCACTCAATCATTTTAATGTTAAAGTTGACGATTTGTCAATTAGGAATCAAATTAGATAAGATCGCTAAGAATTAGAAGATCATGCCTTGTCGTAAGTGATCTGGTTATTTAAAGTCTTCTCTTACCTCGTCTACCTCGCTATTGCTTTCCACACTTGGTATTTGGGTGCATCTCTTCACTTTGGTTAATAGAATTTGTGTTGTTCATAACTGAGAATAAATTGAAGTTATTTTTGAATATGGCTAATCTTCATTCCGACCCACCCACACTAAGGGATGACTCATCCATTACAATTTTGTATCAACAGTCAGAAATCTTACGTTTTGTATAAAAAGAATTGAAATAAATTTAAAGAAAAAAAATTCCAGATTATAAAAGAAAATGTTTAGATAGTAAATATATATATTTTTTTAAATGAGCATAACAAATGTTATCTAAATCATACAGTTCTATCCAATACCCTGAGAAAAGATGACATTTTATAAGTATATAATTATTACTTAAAAAGAGATTTTAATCAGGAAAGAATCAAATTATAATTGAGACAAAATTTAAATATTTCATTACCTAACAGATATTAAGAACGGGCTATAACTAAAATAAACATCTGAATATTTCACTTAAGGCGTTAAGAAAATGAAAAGTGTCATAAAAATGTTATCAAATCGTAAAATAAATGAATAATTTTTTTTTAAAAAAAAGAATCTTTTCTATTCACACACTAAGATTAAATACAAGAACAAATTATATCGACAGAAAATCCTGTAAAATGTTCCTTTTGTTTTGATATTTAGAATCATTAAAGTTTGAATTGAACCTGAATGCCACAATCAATTATTAGAAGCATTCAACATTGTCAGTTTATCCAGAACAGTAGAAACTAAAAACACGAAGACAAAGATACTTCTGGAATACTTATCACCACTTAAAACTTATTTCCACCATTTCTTAATTTCGAATATCTTTTACGATCCCATCTGTCCGTATACAAACTGACATTTACGATCTTAAAATATTTTTTACCCGGTCCTTCAACTTCTAGCAAAGTTTAAACATTCTAAAGAGCGTTATGTGGAAAATAAAATTAAAAAAAAATAATTCGACTCTGTTTTGTATGTAGACCGTGCCGGGCAACGGGCTGGAACTCTTTGGAACTTTTGGAACCCCCGCCCCTTTCAGTAACGCATCCCCCTTTTGTGCCCATAGATGAAGAATTCTTATTCTTTTTATTTATTTTTCAACCCCACCACAAGGTGGATGCGGATCAGTGAATTCTTTTGATCCGAACTCCCACCGCGCCCATATTTGTAGGGCTAAAAACGAAGGTGGGTGAAAATGTAGATGCTTACATGATTACCGGAATTTTTTTCTACATTCATACATTCGTATGTTTGCTTTATTTAGTTTTGCTTCTGTATACCCCTCGTCGCTTACGAGGAATTAATTTATTTTGCCAACAATAACGATGAGAGGAGATGAAGGAGTTTTCCGTGAAGGGCTATATTATTTGGAGATGAAAGTTGTTCAACTTTCTCGAACGATGTTGTGGCCTATATTTAGGTACACTTTCGCAGATGGAAGGTGTTGAGAAAAAAAAAATACATGCATGATTTTGTTGTTAATAAGTTCTTTTTTATATTGATGACATTGCAAAGTAAATGATTGATTCGAATCAGAGGAAGCAAAACTTTTCTTCCCTCTTTCTCCCTACAATGTCATTTAAATTGCTTATTTTAATCTTTCTTTTTAGAGTTTTTCCAAAGAGTGGAACGGGAGTTGAAGTGAAATGGGTCGCTTAAAGAATTCTCATATTTAGTATATAAATAATTTGCAGTATCTTATTTCATAGCTTTTTATGCGTGTGTGTGTTTTTAGAATCTTCATTAGTTTATGTATATCCAGTTTTATTAAAGACAAGAAGTAAAACAAATTTAAGAGCTAACTTGATGGTCGAACTATAATTTTCAATTTATGTAGACTTTTTTAAGGCATATTTTTTTTTAAAAAAAAAGAATTTTTTTTAACATTTACAAGTACTGTGATTTGTTCTCAATAGTAATATAAGATTAAGAATAAATTTAATTAAGAATGTTTAAATTTCTTTTGTTTTTTTTAATAATATGTGTACTGATTAAGCTTCAAAACTATTCTCATCATGGTTGGCATGTGATTCACGAATCTTGGCACATTTCAAATACAACATTCATTTTTTTGTAAAGTAAATAAATTACTGTTTCACTAAAAAGATCAAATTTAATGTAAACACAATTATACATTAACAAAATTATAATGAAGAATATGCAATTACAATTTTTCAGGGTATTGTGTGTGAAAACATTAAATCTTACAAAGGGCTTTGCTTTTAGTTATAAGGTTTGGAAATCCTTACCTTAGATAACTCAAGTATGAAATTATTGCCTCGTTGGCATGGTGACAATTTCGATTTGAGTTATTTTATCAAAAATCTCAATGTTTATGTTTTAAAAAGGAATGCTTTAGTAAAAAAAAAAAAACAGCTAAATGATATTTGCGAAAAAATATTAATGATTCCTTTTTTCTACAGATTACTTAATTTCCCGACAGAATAGTTTGAGGAGGGTTTTCTTACAAGCTGTGTGTGTGTGTGTGTGTGTGTGTGTGTGTGTGTGTGTGTGTGTGTGTGTGTGTGTGTGTGTGTGTGTTGTGTGTGTGTGTGTGTGTGTGTGTGTGTGTGAATTATCCTAAAGTAAAGGAAGCTTAACCTCCAAAATAGTTAATCAAAGGGGGAAATGGAAAATAAAATGATACTTAAAGGGAAAATTCAGTTGAATAAAATTGAAAATTATTAAATTATTTTATGTTTTATAAGCCTGTCATTGAATTAAGGCAGTGAAATAGGGTTAAGTTTGATTACGAAGAGTTTTGCAGTCAGAAAAAGTATTTTGAGTTAAAAGTTCCATTTTTAGACATCAGGTGACAGCAATCTGTAGTATATTTCAGTATCAAACCATTTGCTTTAATATTATATACTTGAAATGACTAAATTGGTCTCCATTTCAGGTTGTGATTGGGATATGGATTTGTGTAATCTGTCTTTATTACTTAGATTGCGTTACTTTTTCTCTATTATTTCATTAATAAATATCTACTCAAAGATGAGTTTAGTTGAAAAGCTTTTCTTATACGATTCCAAGATCAGATTATTAGAGCAATTCTCTAGATTACAATAAAATTAATCAAGTTATTCCTCGAGGTAACAGTAACAGCTGTTTGAATGAGCTAAATTCATTTGATGTCAAAGAGAATCACATGATAGCTACAATCATGTTTCCAGTCAATTAGTTCATACGATTCACTGTTGCCAACTTCTGATGCACAAACTTCCTTTCAAAAAGTAAATATTTGACAACAATAATAATTTACATAGGGTAACAGATTACACTTGATGTATAAGTGTATATATATATATATATATTAATTTTTATTTTATTTTGAAAAACTGTTTGAAAAATTTTAATATTTTAACATCTTTACCCAATTGGGAAAATTTAAGTTTGATCTAAATTTTACAAACAGAACAACAAGTAAAAGACTAATGGCAGCTTTGAATTCAATGGAGAAAACGTGATTGCATTTATCATGTGACTGTATCAATTTAACCCATAAGAAGTATTAAGATCATAATCAAAATACTGAAAGAAAAACGAAAATACAATAAATACAATATTTCATAACATTTGTATATCTTATCACGTGTAGTTTTATTAGTAACATAAAATAAAGAAATGAGCTACTGTTTCTTACTTCTAAATTTATCGCACATCTAAAATAATATCGAAAACAAAATCTCCTTTTTCATGGAATACTTTATTTATAACTACTTCAGGAGTAATAAACAAACACTCGTGCTTCATACTTTATACATTTGATTACACTTCGTGACGGTTGTGTTTCATAAAAATTTTACGAGTGGCAATATGTTTAAACTACTATTAAAGTACATTAAAGGAAGTATGCAAAGATCAAATAGAAATATCAATATTGAACCTTCAGACTACCTATCTCTAATAGCATCGCTGCCACTTCTAATTTAGAAACTTGCATTTTTATCTTAATTTCCTTTTTAAATATTTGTTGTTTAAGGGTCACAACACGACTCAATTGACAAAAATCGGTCAAAATTTCTTCTAAATATTTTTAGCCTAAATTATTCTGTATCATTTTTTATAATATCAAACAGTTCGAAAGCTCTGACATAAAAAAACATCCGTAGGAAGGATAATGTTTATATTCGTTTTTATCCACATTCCAATGTCAAATAAAAACTTTAAGCTGATTTATCTCATGAAGAAAAAACAACTAGTTTATCTTCATTTAAAATATTACGGCTTTTTTCTTGGTGCCAAATGCTGTGATATTTTTTAAAACTATTGTTATTAGTACATGTAACAAAAGTTGTTTTGCATTTTTGAATCAAAGTAATAAATACAAAGTAATCAAGAATATCAATCATGTTACCAGCAACCCACACATACCAACTTTTGTGTTATACATAGTTTGATGATAGGTGAATAAAATTTCATGTATGTTCGTCAATTATTGTAGGATAAGTAGCATTTTTTAAAATCCCTTCATAAATTTCATAAATTTTTTTCTGTAAAAAATTTTAATAATTAGCTTTTTGTAATATTTTGTGCACAAAGACTGTTTAACTTAATACATAAACATAAGCTCCAGCAACAAAAAAAAATGTAAAACAATTAAAACATTTTTTTTTTGGTAAATCGTACTATTTTTTCTTAATTTAATACTCACCAATTCTTTTTTAAATCATGTGTACCTCAGAAAAATAACCACAGGCTCTAAATCCCCATGTACGTACAATTTTAGGAGATAAGTAAATTAATATAAATTAGAAACACAATAAAAATGTTTAACAGATTAATAAACTTGAAAATGTGGAAAATTGCGAGAAAATACTAGAATTATAATATAATTAATATTAAAAAAACATAAATAAAATTTCAGAATTATGTGAAATTGATTGCTAGAATTGCATGATGAATACTCAAATTTAAACTATTTGAATACTTAAGAATGTTAAGAATGTGGAAGCTAATTATACCATACTTTACAGCTAAGTAATAAAATTAAAATAAGAATTCTACAATAATGACCAAGGAATGTTTGCATTGTAACAATAGGAATAATTTTTTAAAAATCCAGTATAAAATCATCATTATTGAATTGAAAATAATTAAGAGTTTTCAGTAGTTATAAAAATCTTTTTTCAGTGTAATAACAAAAATGTCTGTTACTTGCACATTATAGTGTCAACGAATTTCGACAAATCAAAAGACATCGTCAAAAGCTGTCATTGCAAATAATAGCAACTAAATTTATTCGACACACAAACGCCGTTTATTCCTATAATTCATATAATCAAAAATACATCCAAATCGATGCTAATATCTCGGAAAGCTCAACCATTGTCGATTACGCACCAAAATTAATTTCTTCGATTGAAATAACATACATACTTAGAATAATAACAAAAGATGTCATTTTAAGCAGAAGAACAACAGACGATTGTATATCGGCAAATAAATTAAATAATCGGATAAATTAGAGTTACTAGAATTATAATATTAAAGCAGACGATAATCGAAGTGAAAACAATTTTCAGCCTAAACAATCTCTATAACTACTATATAATTTGAGTAGTCAATTAAAAGTCGGTTAAAAACAAAGTAAAATAAATGTAAATAGAACTAAATATTTTACAACATCAAACAATCTTTTAATCGCGAACAAAATTAAGTGTTAGTACTTACGTGGCTACAGTTTTCCACTACCGGCTGCATGTGCATTTTATGTCTTTTCATTTGACGAATTAGTTGAAGGCATAATATGTAAGTATCAAACTTTTTCAATGTGACACACATTTTATATAATGTTTGTTTTTTACGAATATACGGTTTTATTGATTTTTTTCCTCTTGATTTGGTAAATAAACTCCAAAAAAAAAGTTAAACACATTTCTCGAAAGATATTCTAATAACATCGATCAGAACTATAAAAAATATTTTAGAAATTTTTATTTCTTAAGTATAATTGAATAATAATAGTCTACTATTTGAATATTAATTCCTTAAAGCTTGAAAACAAAGTTATTTTTATAAACAGAGAAAAATTTCTTTTCATTCCAGGATTACTAAAATTAGATTATGCTTTCAGAAAACAAGAAAAATAAGTTTATTTACGTTGTGCTTTTTTGTTTGTGAAGTTATTCTATGCTGCTAAGTTAACACCTAAGAAAAATGCTGTTTTTCCTTATAAATGTATTATTTAGAGTTAGTTGTTACTCATTTGTTTCATCCTTTTTATGTTGTTTCTCTTTATCGAAATCAGACAGTAGCAAAACTAAACAAAAAATTGCTAAAGAACATCTTTATTTTGAAGAAAAATAAGAATTGGGGTATATTTGCTGTGACACATAAAATGTAATATGATCTACTTGAGATGTATTAACCCTATACGTTTACCGAAGTTATATAATATGAAATGTCACTAGAAATAAGAAAATACTTTCATACACATCTCAAGAAATAAACGGGAAAAAAACTACCACCGTAACTACACATAGTGTGGCCAGCCTGACTTTTACTTATTGCGAATTGGCTGGTGGTTCGAGATGAGTTTGACTCCCTTGGTGTATGGCATGATTGGTATTGTAAATAACATCTATAGACTTAGCTTATTACGCAGTTATTTTATTTCATATGTCAAAAAAGTATATTAATATTGTTTAATAACTACATATCATTCAGATATTCGTAATTCTACAAGAGGATTTAAAAAGTTTCCCTAAAAAAATTTTCCTCCTCTAAAATAGCCTTCCAATTTTATAAATGCATGCAATATTCCTGTAAAATAAAATGTTTTGTAATCTATAATTCCAGAGAAAAATCTTTCAAAAAATAGGTTTTTAAACTGGGAGTTTTACATGAAAATTGTCCTACTTAATTTAACGTAAATAATTATAGTTAATAGTATATTAAATCAGCTTTTCACACCCTTTTTTATGAGTACCACTTAACATCACTTTATTCAACGTACTCCACCCCCATTATGTATAATTACGAAAATTTGCATGTACAGGGACACAGTAAAAACACTGTAATTCAGAAACATCTTTATTTTTGCCAGTTTTACAAAAGGGATTACATTGGTAATTATTCTCATATCATAAATTTTCCATAAAAACGTATATGAAAAAAAAAACTGTGGCATTATTCACTGTGAGACTAAACTAGGAGCTTATTGATAAAAATATTATGATGATAAAAATACAGAGACAGACAAAGCAGTGTTGCTATCCTCATAGAAACCTATTATAATATAACGAATACTAAATTAATTGCAGATCCTTTTATAAAAGTAGTGACGGACTTGGGTTCGATGGCACCTATACCCAAGTTAAGGGGACATGGTACAATTTACGCAAAATTTTTTAATTTAAGGATTTTCAAAATTTTTTTGGATGCCTTCTATGTGTGTATACTATGTAAAACAGATATTGTGCTCAAATTTTCATAAAAAGCTAACCATTTAATTTTTTAAGGAAAAAACTTAAAATTTTGGAAGTGATTTTAAAATGCTACTCCTCCTACAAAAATTTACATACACGCTTGAAATTTGATTTACAAGTACTTCAAACTGTGTATAACAAAAGTTGGTATGGGTTTTGCGATAACATGATTGGTATTCGTACAATACTTATTTTTATGAATGCTTATTGAAAATTCCTTAAAAAATGTACAAATTCCGAGTTCAATTATTTTTAAAAAAATAAGTATTGCTTTGATTCAAAACTGCATACCAACTTTTGTTACATGTGCCATTAGCAATAGATAAAAAAAATTCAAAGCATTAGGCCCAAATGAAAAAACGCCTTAGCATTTTGAATGAAGAAAGAATAGTTATTTTATCTTTCCGAGATAAGTCAGTTTAAAGTTTTGATTTGCCATAGGAATGTGAATAAAAACGAACGTAACAGCTATCATAATTCTGCGTTTTTTAAGTTTAGAGCCTACAAATTTTGTCAGGTTATAGAAAGGTATGTAAAGAATAGTTTAAGCTAAAAAAACTAAATTTGATTTTTTGACCGATTTTTGTCATTTGAATCGTACTGTGTCCCCTTAATTTGTTTCCCTTTTATATAATAACAACAACAATAATAATAATAACACGAATAGTAATATAGATTCAAATAAAATTTAGGTTTGGAATTTATGAAAAATCTAACGTCCGTAGATAAATATTAAAGGAAACATGTTTTAGTACTTATTTGTTAGACATTTTA
This sequence comes from Trichonephila clavata, assembly GCA_019973975.1. Classification (NCBI taxonomy): domain Eukaryota; kingdom Metazoa; phylum Arthropoda; class Arachnida; order Araneae; family Nephilidae; genus Trichonephila; species Trichonephila clavata. The sequence goes on from BMAO01010997.1 coordinate 97,566, forward strand.
AATTTTACTACTTACATGATTAATTATTTTAAAAAATAATTTTACTCTTTTAATATTGACGTCTTGAGGTTATTAAAGCAAGATGAGAAACATTAAAATTCGGTATTACAGTTGATAGAAAAAACAAAATCGATTTCAAATTTTTACCGCCTGAAAATTTTGGCACCCTTAAACATTTGCTACCCTAGGCCAAGGCCTCATGGGTCTAGGGTGATACATTAACTGAAAAGCAAATATATAGATTAAGTTTAACTTTTATTTTAGTTATGTATAATTTAAGAGTTATTTCCCCAAATAAAATGTGATCGTGGAAGCCTAGTGGTTATGGTCACGAACTTGTGGTCGGAGAGTCGTGAGTCGGAGTCCAGGTGCCACTGAAGATACACCGTGTAGGGAGTGCCGATGCACGTTAAATCAAGCGAGGCTCAAAGTCCTCAAGTTGGTGTGATAGTTTGGAGAGGGAGGTGCCGGCTCAGGTGTCTTCCTCGTCACTTAACCTAGATTCAAAGTTACGAAAGGTCCGCCACCAATAGCCCTCGTGTTGCTTCATGTGTGAGACATAAGATATATTATTTACACTTTTTAACAGGTAATCATGACGTCATACCAACAAAGGAATGTGACCTAAATTGCATAATATTGGGTTGATGCAAATTATCTGGCGTTTTTTTCAACAAATTTTATTTAACAAAATCAATAACAATATTTGACAAAATCATGTTTAAGCGATTATTCGGGAACGCCGCTACTTCAGTTACTGCTTCCCATTTGATTGGCAGACGGTCGATTCAACGAGTGAAGAAGACACGATTCTTAGAGGCGGTCCACGCTTTGACATTGGCCACCAAGTCATCCGATCGTCGATCCCGAGCCTGATCGTCGAAATCCGATAATATGGCCGACCTCTTCCTGGCTTATCCTCCAAGCTGGTATCACCTGATTTGAAACGGGCAAACCACTCCCTAGATTGTTCCTCTGCCAAAAAGTTCGTTGAGGTCGCGAAATGACTGTGCTGCTTTCCACCCTTTCTCGAAGTGGTAGAGCATAATATGGCGAATAGGACTATGGTTTTCGACAAGCATTTTTCTAAAACAATAGAGAACATTATTTTTATACAAAAATAATAAAAAAACGCTATTTTTTACTGATGAAAAACGCGCTGATATAAACGCCGAATAATTATGCATCAACCCAATATTAGAAATAAGAATTTCCACGTTAACATTTTTTTTACTGTAGTAAAAAAGAAAAAAAAACCTTTTTTTCCTTTTATATTTGATTTATCAATGTCCAACATTACATCATTTTTCCTCGAGCCCGGGAAAGTATTTCACGTACCGTGGTGGTACGTATACCAGAGATCGAGAAACACTATCTTAAACTGTAAAAAATATGCGCATTAAAAATCCTTTCGAAGTACATTTTGCTATTGCATTCGAGCTTTTCTGGACAGGATGCTAGAATTACACTAATTTTATCAAAGCATTCCCTTCACAGAGTTTCGATAGTCATTACAAACCGAAATCTTTTATTGATACCGACAATTCTTTATTGGATTTGCTAAATATAGTTTTATGACTTGTCCGGCTTTTACCACAGGGAAAAACCCATTGTTTCATGGGTGCTTTGGTTTAATTAACTTCTCGTAAATCATCTTTTACTTCAGGGGTTGCTATCCTTCTTTAAAATAGGGATATCGTCCAACCTAAGGACAATTAAATAAAATGATTTGGTTTCACAGAAATCAGGGTTATTGTTGTTTTGTGAGTTCCTTCTAAAAATGTACAATTGAATTCTTCCAATTTTTTAATTTCAAACACAACAAACAATAATTAATAGGAAACCAGTTCTGTGGGGCCGCTGTAGATGTTAACCTTTTTGTACCATTTATGATTTTTTTTTTCAAATCACTAATTAATATAAAATGTATTATTCAAAAATGAATTGTAGTATTAAATATTCTTAATTCTAATTGAAATGAAATGCCTTATCATACACGTATCTCTAAATGAATCCCGAGGCAACTTTTTAAAAAAAAATGTTTATAATCATTTTTACATATCTTATAAAAGATTCTAATTATATATTAATAAATAAATAATGAAGTTTATAGCTTCTTCTTTTTTTCTCTTGGTTAAAAAGAAGACATTGTGTTTAAAATGTTAATATTTTTCTTTTATGTTCCGGGTAACTTTATTAATAATGTTTTTAAATGTCGTAAGACTACCCACGAATATTGAATTTTTAATAAGACACCAGCCTATCTGTATATATGTTACCAGCAAAGTAATACCAGCATTCTATAGAATGCCTAGGCATTCTATACAATGCCGGACGTTTTTAGGCAAAGTATGAAATATGAGATTGATTACATACTTTGGTTAGGCATTCTATAGAATGCCTAAAGCTATTTAGGCAAAGTATGAAAAAGGTCATGATAAGGATATTATATCAATGACTTCCATTCCTAAAAGTACAAATGTTATTCTGACAAAATAATGAGACCGCCATTAAAAAAATTATTGTTAAATTGTGATTTCGCATATACTTGGTATTAAAATTCCTTCAGAATTTCCAAGTTGATAGAAGCCATCCTTTTTCTCACCTATTACAAGTGCCAATATATTGGCATTCGGAAAAGAATCAATGTTTTGTATTACAATACCTTTTTTTAAAAATAGTTTTCTGTTTTTTCTGGCAAATTTTACGTAGGGGGATGTACAGTACAATATCATAACGTATAACATTTTTGTATTTGGTTGAAAGTTCTTTCAGAATTCTATCATATCCCCAGAATCATGAAATTAATTTTGCTCTTGGCAAATTAAATTCCTAGAACAAGTTCACATCGTCAAACTGGGTGTCAAAATTACCGGTGGCAATTGGTATCGCTTACATGATGCCGCACTAAAAAGGGATACCAGCCCCTGGAGAATGTACTAGGTCTGAAAATGGTAAAAATATGAATCTACAGCCCCATTGGGGGAATGCGTGACGTAATACTGTATAGCAGTTCTTCCCAACAGTTTTCTCTTCCGGACCAGTCAACGTTTGATAATTTTACAGCGGCCCGTATGTACAATTAATTTAATTATACTTAAACATGCCTTCAGAGTAAAATTCAGTTGCACCAAAAAATAATTATAAAATGATTTCACATAAAATGTAAAGTGATTTCCATGGAAAGTCGCATAAACACGAGAAAAATGCACCCCAGAAAATATAATGGAGATAATTTAATGCTCCTTGAGTGACCTGATACCCTTTGATCCACGGAACAAGGGTTGGGGACCACTGTTTTATGGTGCTGACACTTTCTTTAACAGTTTAAATGAGTTTACTTTTATTTTCCGCAAAAATCACATCATAGCTATTCAGCAACCAATAGTCCCTGCTAGTCCATTTTAGCATTTTTTTATATCAGTTATTAACTTCTAGTAAGTAATTTCAAGTTAAGTAAAAAAACCTTTCTTTTTCGAGCATCAACTCTAATTTTAGGCAACTAACCGTTGAATAGTTGTTTTATGTCTATGGACCATGGGTCGGCAACCTTTTAGCTTTTGCGTGTCAAACCAATCTACCTATATGATTCAGCGAACCCACAGTAGAGCATAGAAACAATTCAAAAATTTACAAATTTGTTGAGTGGTGCAAAGTGCCACTGAGAATTGTTCCGCGTGCCACATGTGGCTCGTGTGACATAGGTTGCCGACCCCTGCTGTAGACCATGTCTCATTCTCCAACACTATAGCTTGCTTCGCCATTTTTGTAGCACAGGAAAAAACCAATTTTTTGTTGAATAAGTTTAAGTAAAATTGAGTATTTTGACATTTCCGAACAAACAGCAATGTACAACTAACAGATTCTGAGCCTGAGACACGCGTTAAAAGTTTTATATCTTGCCAATTGACAATATTCGAAATGAATCTGAGATATATTTCATACTTTGCCGGTTTCTCATTAGGCATTCTATAGAATGCCTAGGCAATGTGTGAAATAGGAATCACACATTTCATACATTGTTGGCTAGATTTAGGCATTGTATAGAATGCCGGATTTCATACTTTGCCGGTAACATATATATTTGTATGAATGTATTGCAAGCTTTTTCGTTAAGTTATATATTTTTTCTTTTCCCTGACTTTAATGTATAAAAAAGTTTATGATTGAAATTCTCAAAAATTTCTAGTGAGTATTTTTAATATAACTTAATAAGAATTAAAAATTATTAAAATCCTGTAAGTTAATTATCAAAAACTTCCCATCAAGAAAAATCAAAAGAGATTAATGAATATTCAATACGTACATAATCATATTTATTGATATTGGAAAATTCATTGTTCTTAAATCCAGAAAAAGAACTTTATTCTCTCTCAATAAAAATTAATTAGCAAGTTATTATTATATTTAACATAATATTTTCAATCAGAGAAAAATAAATATCAATTAAAATGTATTTTTAAATATAAACACATCAATTTAAATAAAATTCCTTAATCAACTAAAGTAGAAATAAAAAGGAAAGCTATATCATTGCCTTTTTGTGCCACATGTAAAATAAATTTTGTACATTTTAAACCTCAAGTTCAGAAATCTCTCCCTTTGTTTATATTTCAAAAAAAAGTAGGTGCATTTCCATAATCTTATTGTATTATCAATCCTTTTTTTCAAAGAATAAAATAATCAAGAAGATAATAAGAAAATCAAAAAAATATGGAAGATAAATATATTTTGAATGAAATATTCAGTTTAAATTTCCGTTTAAAAATGTTACTAATAAACAGCAGAAAATAATTTTTTACTTGATGTATTCTCGATTTGTTTTTATATTTAGAGCAGTTGAAAAGAATTTATACAATTTTGATACTTTCATTTGTTATTTTACTTTTAAGTTTAAAACTTCAAAGCATTAGTGTTCAATAAATTGTTTTCAAAAAATTATCAAATTATTTTGCTTAAAAAATTTTTTTGAGTAATTTCAAGAAAAGAACCTTGTCTTGTTAAGGTATTCATACTTAGTTAAGGTTAATTTATCTTAAATGAGTTTCGAAATAAATTATGTGGGAGCAATTACATAGCATTTACATAGAAGCAATTGCATAGCATTTACATTACATTAAAAGAGCATTTACATAGTTAAAAGGGGTATTTTCGAACACCTTTTCTTAACAGTTCATTGAAAAATTTCTATTTTAAAAGTTGCATTTTTCCGATATACAGTGAGTAATAATTCAAATACTGATTTGCAGTAAATGAAAAATTGTGGTTTACGCTCAATAATTTGTAACCAGATTTAATATAACTGGGAATAAAAACAAAAAATAGGCCAAAGAAAATTCAACCCAGTCCAATTTAATTTTAATGTATCCGACTACCCCCTGAAACTGTGAATTTTACCAAAAATTGACAAATCTTTTCATGATTTTATTGTATAGATCATCTTATTAGCTTTATATAAATACCAAGTTTATTATTTTCTATTCACTAGAACAAAAACTACAAGTGTTTTAATAAAAGCAGATGTCATTACTTTAAGCAAGATGTCATACTTTAAAACGCGTTTTACTTGAAATGTGTTTTTAAATGCTCAAACGGGGACAGCGATTGCTCAAAAAGTTTTGAAAATAATAAACAAATTTTTTGCGTCTGTTCTGTATAATAGTAGAAGTGTTTCAACATTCAGATTTATCGATCACTGCTTTATTACAAAGTTTACAGTCCCTGACGTGAATATAATCACTGTTTTTTAAGCTATTTCATTTCATAACTAAGATAAAGTGCTCTAGTTTTTGTAAAAATTAAAATATCTTTTATCCAGAAGGTCATTTCAAAAATGCAACACATCACAATTGAAACATAGCAACACATCACAATTGAAACATAGCAACACATCATAATTGAAAATTTGTTCATAAATTTTTGGTACAAAATGGGCCCTGTTTATGTTATTTTTTGTAAATTTTTACCCATTTTTTTCCATTTTAATAAAAGTTTCTGTTTCTCTTCTGAATTTTAGCATGTTTTTCTCAAAATGTACTAAATAAATCTAAAAACCCCCACACAAAAAAAATCCCCATCTCTCCTTTCTTTAAAAAAAAAAGTTGTCGCAAGTAGAGAGAGAGAGAGTCAGATACCTTAAGTAACACCAGTTTGTTTTTAAAAATCCAATTGATCCTAAACACACACACATAATATTTATAAAATGAAAAAAAAGGAGTATATGAAGGTTATATTCATGTTACGTAACAATGTCGCGTGTTCAATAACAATGACAATATTGTTATTGAAAATATTAATAGCTATATTATATTAATGGTTTATATGACAAACATATTTTGAAGCGATAAACGACTTATAAATGAGATACAATCTATCAGAATTTTATTACGGTTTATTTACAACCTCCATTATTCACCTGGGTTGAATACTCTTATGTAATAAACAACCTTTTACTGTTTACAAAATCACTGAGCACATGCATGTGCATTTTTTTATACTCAAGTCAACATCGTTTATAAGCCTTTTACAAACCTAATAAAAACCTATAAAGAAAAATATTTACTCTCATATCGTCTGACAAAACCACCAATTAGAAAGGGGAGGACAGACAAGTCTTATCAGAAGCACCTGCTCTGGGTAGCTGAAGGGATTAAACGAACCAGAAAGAAGGGGGTGACGACCCTACAGTTACGACTTCTACACCCCAGCAACTGTGTAAAGAATCTGTCAGTGCTCTAGTAAAATAAGCACTCACTCTTCCAACTCTGGACTAACAATTTTTTTCCGACAACCCTCGAGAACAAGTGATTCTTTTCAAAAGTTCTCGACTATTTTTTTTTATCGCCTGCACGATTTACAAACAGCCAAAAGAAAGAAATCCGTTGAGCAGCTGGCTCGTAGATTCCCTTTTGGACAGAGGGTGTGACACTTTCTTTCCCTCAACTGCATATCAAAAGCAGAAAAGATATCGCCTACACACAACTTTCTCACTCCCGTATCAGCCCTTATAAAACATCCTTCGCCCTCTCTACTACCGCGCGCCCCCGTTTCTTCTCTTTATTTCGTTGATTGTTTCCTTTTTTTCTTTTTAGTTTCCACACCCACCCCTCCATCTGCGGGCCCACCCTGAGGGATCACGTGATTTCAATCAATTGACGTCATACAGATGGGTCGCGTGGAATTTCGCGCCAAATTTATCTCGCCAATGAAATGCTTTTCGTAGAAATTATCAGAGATGAAATGAGGCCAAAATCGGGAGGTCAGAAAAAAATGGGCCTGTAACTTATGTAAGGTTTGAATCTCTAAGCAAAAATACATACACTCCTAAAAAAAAGGTAAGGAATATTTTCCACCATAAAAAAACGCATACTTTACATCACGATACATAAAAATTATATTTACAAATTCGGAGAATTTCCCGATTTTTTTTCTCTGAAATTCCTGAGATAAAAATTATTTTCTGATTAGTACTATATATTTTTTTAACTTTTAACAGCCTTTAGTGCAGGGGTGGGCGGACTTTTCCAGGGTACGGGCTACTTCTAATGTTTTTAAGGCGTTGCGGTCCACTCAGTGGCGTAGGTGTAGTCCTTCTGTATTAAAATTGTATGTTTTTGTAGCATTTGTTTTCGACGCTCTACCATTCTTTTTAAAATACGACAAAATACTATTTTTGCTACGAAAACTCAAGTAACACAAAATTGTCAAGCAGAATGCTTGAATAACTATGAGAAACTGCTAGACCGTGGAACGTGATCGTATCCAATGCATCGAGATGAGAAGATACGTGAATCGATGAAACTGAAACCAACATATGTACTTAATTTGCTCGTTACCGAGTCCCGCGCCATTGAGGGACATGGCGTCAACACAAGAACCCAATTCCGAGGAATCGCGGATCATCAACATTTATTCTCCCCTTCAGTCGGCGAGTGGGGAATTCTCCTCCTACAGTGGGTCATCATTCGCTTCCAATGAAGGTGCATGTATCGTCTTCACATTTATCGAATCATTTGCTTTAGTAAACACAGTCGCATCGATTGTGAAAAGATTATTCTAAAATCTAGCTGGTATCAGGGTTCCATAAATAGGTTTCTTTTAGCAAGCGTGTATTATTAAAGGCGATCACCACAAAATGTCTTGGTGGTCCACCGGTTGATCGCGATCGACTTAATATCTATCCCGGCTTTAGGGGAGCATGAAATGAATCATTATGCATTTTAGTCTTGAGTAGCTTGGGTAGTATAGTCTCAGAGAGAGAGAGAGAAATACACTCAGGGGCCTAATTGTGACAACCCACGATGGTGAGTAGAATGTTTGAAGTTGTACCTCGTACCCCAAATTCCCACACATGACTATTTGAGAATTTCAATTTTTATTTACGTAACTATAGGTGCCAGTGGCATAATGGAGAATATTAGGGCCCTCTGAAAAGTCAGGTTTGGGACCCCAAGCCGGATCTTACAAAGGATTGCAAAAACCTAACATCAGGTTTTGAACCCCTTAGAATCTTGCAACCCCCCTTTGCGATGCGGTGGTTGCGGGGATGTACTTTACGCCACTGATGGATGAATGTTTCATCACCGTTGTAGGATAAAGTCTCGAATCTACAATTTCCATTTGTTAAGTCAGAATTCTACCATTGTTTTTTACCGTGATCTTTCCAATGTACTGAGATATTTTTACAGATTTGGTGATGTTATTTTGAATGGTAATTTATAAAATTCAATATATATATATATATATTAGACATTTTTATGACTTGTAACGCATCTTTAGAATTCAGATAAGTAATATGATAAACAAAACAATAGATAAATAAAATGATAAGATTCAGATAAATACGAGTAGTACGATCAGAATGCCATTCAGATAAGAGCATTGCTAAAAAAGCAAACATTAACCGCACCGATATCTCAAATAATACAATCATTAAAAAAAGGGCATGGATCTGATTAAAACATTCTCACGAAACTATTATATGTCTTATTTTTCTTCTAATGCCAGTGATTATTCCATATTTCAAAATTAAATAATTTTCTGCTTTGATAACTAGAGACAAATTCTTCAGCAATGGATTAATTAGCTTATAATTCATTGTATATTTTCAAAAAAAAATGTTAGAGAAAAATTTTATTTACCTTGACAATGGTTTTCATAGCAAAATTAAGAGTTTTTTTTTTCAATTCAGAATAAAAGATATCATATCGCAGAATTAAATCTAGCGTATTGAAATAAAATAATGATCGATTATTTCTCGTGAAGCTTCAAATTGTGATATTAATAAAAAGTAAATCAAATCAATTTTGAGTCCTATTACAATTTAGGTTGATGAAAATATCTTAACCATCTTATGTCAGATTGACGAAAAGATTTATTGCCCCAACATCCGGTTTGAAAATACTGTAAGTTATTCTTTTAACCATTAGTAAACTCAGTTTTTTTAAAAGAAATTTCGTGATTAAAAAAAGTTATTTTTTTATGATGGCTGTCATATAGCTAGCTATTAACGAATAGAATTCCAGTCCTCTCTCTTCTCTCTGGTAAAATAATATTCCAATTTTAAAGTAGTTGTAGTATGTGTTTGTTTATATCATTTTATGTCCTTCAAATTTAGAAAAAACATAAGCAAACATTTTAATTTCGCATCTGTGATTTGAAATAAATTCGGTATTACAACGCAGAAATTAAAATATGGAGCAAGAAAAAGCTATTTTATTAAAAAATTGAGCGAATTAATTGTACCAGAAAACTATAATATATAATATGTTAAGGTATTTATTCCTTCTAAAAAAGTACTTCAAATTCTTTTCTTTTAATATTACGTAAAGTTGGCTTTTGTTTTTTCGTTAATTATACCACAGAAATAAAATGATATTCACAATAGAAATTTCTTCATTTTAATGAAAATATATCAAAGTTCTCTTAAGAAACGCTGTACAATTTTTAAAGTTGTATAATTGTTATATTTATTCGAGATTGTAAAAAGGGAATGAATTATTTTTTTAAAAGTTAAAATTTCACATTTTGGATTTTCTTTACTCTTCAGTATTTATTCATTTTAGGTAATTTTTGTTAACCTTTCGAACTCGTAAAATATGTCACCAATCCCCCCCCCCCCTATCTGTCGATCTAAAGCACTAGAAGAAAGATATTTGTTTTTTCAAATGTACGATTTCTTTTCAAAGATTGAATTCAATTTCTTTCTTCAAAATAGTTTTTTTGGGGTTTTGGATGATGATGAAAGTATCTGAAATATGTGTTAAAATTCGTTTTTATAAATTAAAATAAAATTTTCAATCAGGAAGTTGTCTTTTAAAGTTGTTGGAAAAAAGGATACCAACATGAAAAATTTTTCACGAAAAGAAGAAAAATAACCATATCCACATTCTAATTTTACTAAATGTGGAAACATTATATAAAGTCTTCCTATGCACAACGATAAACAGACGTTTTGATGAGGCAAATGTTATAAATTTTTAAAAAATTAAAAATGAACAGGTTTTAAGAAATTAAAGCAGTTAAGAAATTACTTTAAATCTAAGATAAGACTGACAAAAATTCTGCAGATATTATAATTGTAAAGAAAAAAAAAAATGATAAATATAAATATTTCTTTGAAATTCTACAATCGAAAAAGTTCTATTATAGCTACTTCTATGCCTTTGCTCCAAGGATTTGAACAAATCAATCTGTAATTTGAAAATAGTAGATAAAGCACTTAAATGATAGAACTGGATGGCCAAAAAAATTAGTTTCATTCTATATAAGACAGAAAATGAGAAATAATTTCTCACATTTTTGCCATTAGATATAGCACGGACGGCAAACTTTTCCAGGATGCGGTCTACTTCTAATTTTTTTCAAGATGTTGCAGTCCACCCAATGACATAGATGTGTTGAGCTAAGAAAAAAGTCTATAATAGTTTAATAACTTAATAATAAATAAGAAATAGTACTTACCTACATAACTACGATAAAAAAAACTTACATTTTTAAGACTGCATTTAAAGTAAAACGCGAGATACAAACATATATTAATAGCCTCAAATATAATAATCTCAAATGATGCATTTATTATCAAAAGTACATTGAAACATTTTCATGTCAAGTTATAGTCTAGAAGACTTCGTCTGCGTACTGTCAGCCAATCTTGAATATTTCTGTATGTAATTACTAACTGCTGATCTTCAGGGGTAGGAATTCAGTCGATCGCGATCGACTGAATGCCACTCCTGAAATAAAGCATTAATACAACAATAAAGTATTATTGATGAAATGTACGCAGACAATTGGGATTACACATTTTCATACGTATAAGTGGTCAAGGTAATCGAGGGGTCCTGCACGTGAATTTGCGAACGGTAAGGTTTCTGTTAAGTCGTGGGCTTGAATCCTGGTGCCTCTAAGGACCTGCCTTGTCGATGCGATGATGCACGTTAAATCTCTTTATTCAAAGTCCCCACGTTGGCATTGTACAAATTTGGAGGTTAGGGTGCCAACTCTGAGGTCGTCCACGTCATTTGATTGACCTCGGTTTGAAAATTACGAGATCCGTCAGCAGTTTTCCTCGTATAGCTTCTGAGTGCTATGTTAATAATCAACCAATTCATGCGAATAAAATATCATCATAACATGGAATAATGCCACACCATCTAGAACACAAATAATATTCTCCATTGATTTCTTTAATTAATGTTGCTTTTGTGTTATTCAATGGGTACTAGCAACGAATTTCATAATTCTGAAACAAGGTTAAGAAATACGGAACACATTTAAATTAATATCTTAATTTCTTAACAACCGCATCAAGCTATTTGAGATTTTTGAAATTCAGTTTTATATAACGTGCATCAATCATTTTCTCCAAAAAATAGGCGTTATTTTGAGGACTTGCTTCCACGTTTCGATTTGAAAATCACCAGTCACGAACTCATCAATCACCACCACTAATCTACCTCGGCCTTGCAAAATCACTATAACGGAAGTATAAAAAAGAGTACATTAAGCTTCTCCATAGTTATAATAATCCTACATTCCATGATAATTAAATTGACATGATTATATAAATAATAATCAGTATTACCGGAAAAAGTATTGCTAAAACTACAAAATATTCATTTACATGAATAGTTTAACCACTTAACTTAATCAACAGATTAAGGTCCTTAGATTTCTGCGCAGAATCTAATTTTTCATACCCAGTAGTGTTTTTAATTAATAATTCCTCAAGGTATCTTAGCAACTAGACTATTTGAATGAATAATAACCGGAGGCCCCATATTCAGTCATGAAAATGAATAGATATGAACCTTAAAAAGGCCCTTAGAAAACGAACCTTTTTATTAAAACATGAAAGAATAAAAACAATAATTATAATATTAAATAAGAGCAGCGCAAAGAAAATCAAGTATGCTAAATTACAAAATTCAAATGTATTATTAATAAATTTAAAAAATCAAGTCTTATTTTACTTTTTCAGGGTGGGGCAAATAAAAGTGGTTTGGATGAGTGGATACGACTGGACGTGAGTTTGACGCACCCATCAAGTGATTCGTAGCGTTAAGTTTTAAATATTTTGAATCCATTTGTGGCATCATTAAATGAGGAGGAAAACATCTTCAGCTTAACATTCAGGATGGGAAAGACCTACCGGTGTGTGCAACTATTCACACATCCCGCCGATCCATGGATCCTATTTAAACAATCATCACTCCTGATATTGTTAGCTGATGTCAGGCTATTCTCGGTCCTAGCTGGTCACCCGGTCTCCTGATCTGTCAATGTGTGATTACTCTTTGTGAGGGAGCCCTCAAGTATAAAGTGTCTCGCAACAACCCTCATAGTCTTCAAGAACTGCAGCAAAATATTTCTGATGAGATTTCAGCAATTCCAGCAGTTTGATCTGCTTTCCGGGACCTACTGATCGGGACCCAAAAGTGCCAAGAGAAGAATAGCAGTTATTTTCAGCATCTGTTATAAGCAGATTAGAGAAGTATCTCCTTTCCTTTGCTGTGTTTCTTTGTGATGTGGAACTCTCTTCTATGGGCCACTTTCATTTGCCTCCACTCAGTATTTGTTTTTATTACTCTTACAAAAAGTATTACAACATTTTATGCGGTTTGACTGATTATTAACTTTGCACTTGAAAAATATACGAGAAATATTGAGGATGGATCTTACAATTTTGAAATGTGGTCAAAAGGACGGTACCTCAGTTAGAACCTCACTATTCAGACTTTCCAAATACACTAATGTGATGAATTCGAGCTTCGACAGATTTTTACTCAACTCTCTCTCTCTCTCGGTAGGTTTTTACAACCAAAACTCAAACCCATGATTCGTCAGAAACAATACCAACCCCTAGTTCATGACCATGCCCATTTTGCTACAATGGCCACAAATTATATGTATTTTCTGCAAGTACACTTTCAGCAACAAATTAACTTTTCTATAAGTTTGTTGTGTGTATGTACACGCGTAATTCTTATAATTAAGTATGATAAATTGATAATAAAGTATTTTAATAAAATTTAATTTATCAAAGATTTTAGAAAATTTGATCAATTATAAACTCAAACATGCTCACACGAGTTGTCTTACTAAATGGTCATGGTTTTGAATATCATGGCTGGTAATATTTTAATAGTGGTGTAAGTGCTGTTTCCATGAAATCCCTTGATATGAAATTATGAATTTGTTGTGTATAGAATGGTGTCTAGCTTAGATGTTCTTTGTAATGTGAAAATTCGGAGAGTAAGGTTCGAAAGAAGTAACATCATCCTTCTGTTTGGGCACGTTCTAAAATTTATAAAATAATCCTCCGGTATACCTATATTAACTCAAGCCCAAACTAATGCTTATGCTAAAATTAAAATAGGCAAAAAATATACCACGTAAAAAATAAAACATAAAACACAATAAGTTTCATAACATAAAATTCGTTATTTAATGTGTTCGTGTTGTTTTGTATCGTCTGTTTTAAAGAATGTTTTTACTATATTAATAAAAATAATAAAAAAAATTTGTGAATTATCAAATAAAGATGTAAAAGGTTTCCGCGTAACATACAAAAAAAACATCTGCAAAAGAAAAATTTTATCCTGCAATTTGAAAATTATTCTCAAACAAATAAAATCCAAATTTATAATACTTAGAAAAGGTTTTTCATAAAATTATTTTGTTGATTTTGTTTTAAAACTTCAAATTAATATTTTCAAGCTACTCTAATGGTTACTTATTCGATGTCAGAAGCTTCAAAACCGGATTGCTTATGAAGAGAGAAAAGAAGGAAAATGAAAAAGAAATATCTTCAATAAATTTGATTTTTTTCCTTCTAATTCTTATCCAGAGTTTTTCAACATGATATCAAGATTTGTAATCCGGTAATTTTTTTAAAGTATGATTTTTAAAATCTGACAATATTTTTTTTTATTTTACTTATTATGCTTCCACTCCAGTGATTACACATGCCTTTTAAATTTTTCAGTATTATCTTAAAACAAGTAGTCAGAATAATGCTTGTTTATGAAAACCGATTTTGAAAAAAAAAATACACAAACTGATCTAATTAAAAGAAATCAGCCTTCAGAAGATATTACCCTTTGTTTAGGAAATAATTGAAACGGACATTCGAGTTTTTATGCAGACGGAAAAATGCTATTTCATTTTCTAAGAAAAATGATTTTTAAATATGTTTTTAATAACTAAGCTAGGTGGCTCTATATTAAACGAGGAAAAGAGTGGGATAAATTTTGAATTTTAAGAGTTTAAAAATAATGATAAGTTAAACAAAAATGTTTTAGGAAACTATTCATGTTGCTTATTTTAATTTTTTTAAGGGAAATACAAATTTAATTTTAATAAAAATATAATTTTAAACTAATTAAATTTTAACGTAATTAGTTTAAATTCCAAACATCCTAAGATAAGTTTAAACACTTGTAAACTACAGCAGGAATTGAATAATTTTTGCTTTAGTTAAAATTCAGTGATCTTATTAGTATCTTTGTCAAAATTTGAGCTAAGAAAAGATAAAAATTACGTATAATAAAATCAGAACATTGTGAAAAAGCAACTTAAAATATTATATTATTCTAAAACCTGCATTATATAAACTTCGAACTCTGTCGCTAAATAACGAGAAAAACTTTCGTCATGAAATCTACAATTGTAGAGCTTGGATTCTTCCATTTGTAATAAGGCGAATATTTAATGGTTCATTTATCGAAACCCTTCTGAAAATTTACTTTAAATAACGTTATTTTCGTAATATTGCAGTTACAGTTACAGGTTTTGTGGGATATGGATCAACAAAGGCTGCCCTCGTAATATTGCTATCAGCTGACACGAAATCCTCACCAACTATATAAGTAATCTAAATTTTGAGTTCAGCACCAAAAAATCATTGAGAATAATGAAGAAATATTATTTCAATGAAAGCAGAAATTTGTTGAAATCTCGTAGAAGAATGAATTCAACAAAATATAAATTTGGGAAAAATTTTCCAGGCCTAAGCGTGCTAGATAGAAGAAAAAAAACTCCAAACATTACAGTTACTATTATTTATTTATTAATGTAATTGATTTAAAATGTGAAATAATATGCCATCTTACCAATGCCTTCACGAAACTTAGCGGAAATTTTTTTACTTATATATCTGAATTAAACTGTAATTTAAGTTAATTGAATGAAGAAAATTGAAATAGTGTTGAAACCATACAACGAAAAAAAGAAACTTAATTTCTTTAGCTAATCTTATAAAAAATTCAAAGTGGAAAATGATGGGCATTTTGGGGGTACATGCAGTAAGTACCATTGCCTTGATTGCAAGATATGCTTCTGAAGTGGGAATCGTTACTTAGTTACAAAAATATAATTATTTCATTTAATGTCATTATTATATTCATTAATTCGATCATCTCTTAAAGTTTGTTCACTAATACTTTTCAGTTTTAATTTATTTAACTAACAAACTTGATTCTATAATGATATTATTTGTGATTCAATTGCTTCTGTAGAATATTTTTTAAAGATGTGAATCACTTTACGAGTATAGTTAATATTTGCCATTTTAATTAAGACATCGAATGTTCTCAAAGAACTAAAACTAATTAATAAATGATTCTTTCCATAGATTTATTCCAAAAGAGATTCAATTGTTTTAAAAGACCGCTTAAAAATATTTAAAAAATCCTGCATCTTAAAATTAAATAAATTATTACGTTGATTTATTTGAAAAAAAATGTATCGAGAGGATTTAAAAATCTTTATTTATGTAATTAATTACTACCTACAGTGAAACATTTTAACAAGAGAAATGTATCAAATGAGTTTCAATTTTTATTTTATTGCATTTGTTTACAATTATCTCTTTTAAGTCACAAATCATAACATAAACACAAAGGGATATAAGAAGCAAACTTGTTTCCATTGAACAAAGAAAAAAGCAGTTAAAAGAGCGTTTCAATTTACTTGTGAATAGTTCAAATTGATATAAAGTAGCTTGTCATAAATTATACATAAAAGAAATAACACCAATATTAAGGTTAATAAATCAACAATGGTGAGTGCTGGGAAGAATTTGAAATTAAAAATATTCGGTATTATTTTAAAAATCATTATAGAAGTGAAAAAATTATTTTACAATACTTATAAAATATTAATATTTTAAAAGAGTTACAGGTTTGTTGCTCTGTTGTTGTCAAATATATATTTTTTGTTTTTAATTAAAAAATAATACATTTAGAATTTGATATTTCGAATCGAATCTACATTTAATTAAAACAAAAATAAAAAAAATATTAGACGAATTTCTCTCTAATAATTCAGATTTCTTTAGCTTCGCAATGTATTCATATAACAAAAGAATAATGACTTAGTAGAAGAGGAATCTTAAAAATCAGAAAAAAATAAACTTTTAAAATTTATAACCTAGAACAGAGGCCTATTAAAAGAATATGAAACGACAATTGACCAAAAATGCATACTTATTATATTTTCTAAAGCTGTCACAGACTTAGGAAAGTGATGTAGAGTTAAGCATGTTGCATAGGATCCAAACTTCCCCTTTCATCAGAAAATTTATATGTTATAGTATAAGATAAATAATGAATGAACAAAAACTAAAAGTATCGAATAACAGATATACATGTTAAAGTTTATGGATGCCTAAAATTTACAATCTCAGATGAATGAATATTACAAATCAGAAAAAAATTATTAGTTATAAATGGGAAAATAACGCATAAAAATAAATTAAATATGAGTTAACAAAAGTTCAAAAACATGCCTAAAAATATCCAGAACAGAACTAAAAAAAGGATCTACTAAATATGCATATTTTAAATTTGCATAAGCTTTTCATGTTTCCGTAACTATATATATATCATATGCTTTAAAATGTTTTAAAATTTTTTCCTTAAGTGTGATCCTGTTTTACTTTTTGTTGAAATCTGAATTAAACTTTAGGTTGTTTTTTTTTAAATGAAAATAATTCCATATTTACTTAGATTTTTTGATTTTTCTGTCTTTGCTATGTAGATCAATGTAATTTCATGGTATTTGATTTTGGAAACAATCTTACAGTATTTTAAAGATAAATATTTGAGTATTATGTTTCTAAAAGAGTATTCTTAGAAAATAATTTATTCTATAACACTATTTTGTCTTCTTTTCAGCCCCTGGTCCGGGCAAATATAGGGGCAAGTGACCTAGCCTGAAAAACATGTTTCAGCATATAATCCTAGTTCCTAAAAATAAGAGTTTGCTATTATACTATTGAGGCCACTTTTTTTACTTTGACCTATTCTATATCATAGGTAATTAAATAAGTGCATTTATTCATATTATTGATTAATTGTATTTCTAATTATTAATGCAATTCGCCCAGAAATTTCCCTAATCAAGTTCTTTCTCCCTATAGTGCATTATTATTTTTATAGAATAAAATAACATGCTCTATAATAAAATAATATTCTCTAAAATAATAGTCTCTATAATGAAATAATATTCTCTAAAGTAATATTCTCTATAATAAAATAATATTCTCTAAAATAATATTCCCTAGAATAATATTCCCTAGAATAAAATAATATTCTTTATAATAAAATAATATTCTCTAAAATAATAGTCTCTATAATGAAATAATATTATCTAAAGTAATATTCTCTATAATAAAATAATATTCTCTAAAATAATATTCCCTAGAATAAAATAATATTCTTTATAAAAAAAATAATATTCTTTATAATAAAATAAATTCTCTATAATAAAATAATACTCTCTATAACAAAATAATATTCTCTAAAATAATAAACTCTAAAGTAATATTCTCTAAAATAATATTCTCTATAATAAAATAATATTCTCTATTCAAACTCAACTTGAAACATGACATGAAATTAGCGACTAAACACTTGGGATGCCATAAACCAGGGGTAGACAACAGGGGTGTAAGCTACCAGCCGTATCAATGATACGGAGCCCCCCAAGCTACAGGGGCCCCAGCATGTGTAACTCCAGTACCACTAACAGGGCTTTATTTTCTAAAAACGGGCCCTGAAGGAATTTTGATCATGGGCCCACTCAGAACATGCTACGCCAGTGGTAGGCAACTTCTTTGGCCACATTCTCAGAGCAGAGGATAACGGAGGGCCACGCCTTTTTAAGGTATACAACTACCCTAAATATGTGGATTTTGCCAAAAATTGACAATTTTTTTGTGATTTTATTTTATGGACCATCTTATTAGCTTTATAAAAATACGAAGTTTATTCATTTCCGTTCACTGCAACAAAAACTACAAGTGTTTTAATAAAAGCAGATGCCTTTACTTTAAGCAAGATATATATCATACTTTAAAACGTGTTTTACTCGAAATGTGTTTTTTTTTTAAATACTCATATGGGGACAGCGATTGCTCAAAAAGTTTTGAAAATAATTAACTGGCATTTTTTGTGTATATTCTGCATAACAGTAGAAGTGTTTTAACCTTCAGATTTACAATTACTGTTTTATTACAAAATTTATAGTCCCTTATGTTAATATAATCACTGTCTTATTACAAAATTTTTTACCCTTATGTTAATATAACCACTGTTTTATTACAAAATTTATATTCCTTTACGTTAATATAATCACTGATATTTTAAGCATTTTCATATAACAAACAACTAAGATAAAGTGCTCTAGTTTTTCTGAAAATTAAAATATCTCTTGTCCTGAAGGTCATTTCAAAAATAAATAGCATAGCAACATATCAGAATTGAAAAATTGTTCATAAACTTTTGGTACAGAATGGGCCCCGTTTATGTTATTTTTTGTAAATTTTTACCCATTCTTTCCCACATTTTAGTTATAATAATTTCTCTTTATCTCCTTAATTTTAAAATCAAATCTTTTTTTAAATCAAATCTAAAATTTACAAAAAAAAAAAAAAAAAAAAAAAAAAAATCCTCATATTTCCATTTTTTTTAAAATAAAAGTTGTCGTAATTATTCGGACACCCTTAAAATGATTTCATTCATTGTAAAAAAATAATAAATATAAGTTAAAAAAAATAGTGGGAGTCTTATTCAATTTATTTATTTTGCTTATTTCATATTGTCTATAACTGCACACACACATAAGCCCATTTAAATTTAGAATCAGTTTAATAAAGCAAATGTACCCTGTCAAATTTTTCTAAAAAAAAATTTATGAGGAGTGAGATTGCTTTGTTGTGAATTGGTTGCGTATTCAGTTTTCAATTATCAGTCCTTATTTTTCGTTTTAAACATTTATTATGACGACACACAACACACAAACACTTAAATATAAATTAAAAACTACTATTTTGTGGGTAGGCACACCCATCGATTTCGGGGGTCCGTTATCGGCCAAAGTTGTATACAGACTGATTGAATCCCCTATCGGTTAGGGAAGGTTCACACATATTTCTCTTTAGGGATTACTGAGAAGCAATCTGCGACATGCTTGTTTAAATTCTCATAACAGCCTGCAAGTTAATGTCTCAGCCAACTTGCATGTATATCTACTCTCGATGATATTCATGCAAGAAAAACTTTGCTCTCACTAATATATGACGGCTAAAATATAAAGGACATTTTCCCCTACAAATTTCTTCTTACGTGGGTATTTTTCAGTTGACAAAGGTTTGTAAAAGTCAATATCATAGCATTAAACAGTTTCTTCACACTATGTGTGATCGGATTTTAAGTCAATAGTGATATTGATGTAGCTTCTTAGATGCTGCATCAATATCAGCAATAATGGGATAACAGGGTAAAATTTAGGTTTTAAAATCCTGAATTCTTATGACCTCATCTTCCAAACTCTGCAGATGATCTCCTCGTAGAAACACTTTCAGGTGCTTTGTTTTCCTAATAGAGAAAAATAAAAGATGAATATCTTTGATCACGCACGGGAAAGAAATTTTGATTCAAAGTCGATTTTCTGACTGCCTTGGTGGGCTGCATGTGACCCGCGGGCCACTATTTTCCCGCCCCTTCCATAAAACATTCAAGGAATAAGATTATCAAAATTGTTCTCTCTCTCTCTCTTTCTGGTGAATTTCAATCATGAAAATTTATAGAAATGATTGTACAGTTACGAGAATTAAGTTTTATAATAACAGATATTCCAGAGATAATAAAATAAAATAATATTTTATTCATAATTATCAGATACATAAACTATTTATTCGAATTTATTCTTCTAAAGATCTATTTCACAATTATATATTTATCTATTTTCGGAAAATTAACGGAAGGATTTGATAACAAAAATCTTTTCTTTTTTACGCACTTATTAAAGCAAGATGAATAAACATAATTCAGATTGCATAACAGATTTGAAATGTCTTCCATAGTTGTGATGCTATTTTAATTTTAATATTCTATTTCTTATCGAGAAAGGGAATCAAAATAATTTGATGTTTAGGTGGTTTAAAAGCATTTTCACAGAAAATTGTAGTTTAAACTGTAAAAATTTTTGTGTGTTCCTTTTACTATAATAAACTAAAAATACTATTAAATGTTATATTTAGAATAAAAAACTTCATAATCTTAAGTATAAAATCTACATCAATTTTAGATCTCCTTTGGATAATACTTACATTTAAAATAACTTGCATTACCAACCAACATTCAAATATAAAAATTTCTTATACATAAATATATAGTTATTTGGTTTGTTTATTTTCTGAAAAACGTAGTTTCCCCTTTGAGTTGCCTATTTGTAGGCATCAATCGTAGCGTAACGAATACTCCCCGTATCATTTTGGGGCAGGATTTTAGGGGACCCAAAGCCTGATGTTATGGTTTTGCAATCCTTTACGAGGGGAGGGCTTATATTGTACGTTACGCAACTGGGCTTCAATAAAGAGGCGATTGAAGTGGCGGGTTTTTTTATCAATAACTCCTAATTCGAATCCAGAATTCAAAAATTTACTCTTCTAAAGATTAAAATATAACATTATGAAAAATGAAACTATCAAAGTTAACTACATTTATAAGTCTCTATGAAGCGTGGTATGGAATTTTGGAAGATAAAAAGCTAAATTACACAATTTTCTTCTAATTTAATTATGAACTACTCTCAATTATGAGATATATCGTTAACAATCCTTTGTGTTATCTGGTTTAACATTTACTTTGTATTAGTTCATCTTTTGAAATATAATTCAGTTTTCTTAATTCTAGAAAAATTTGATGAAATTTATATGCTACGGTAATGGTAATGTGTCAAAAAAAAACTACTTGTACTGTACATTCTCAAAAATACAAACTTAAGCAAAATTTTAAAAGGAACTTAAAATGAATTGTATAAAACATTTAAAATATTTTCTCTTCATAATGCCAAAAAAATTTTTTTTAATTTTATGTGTAGAGAATTTTTCAAAATATTAATATTTCTTCCTGAATCAAATCATATAAATATATTGCTTCAAAATAGTTTTTCGATGAAATTGTATATTTAAGAAAAAATTTAATAAATCGCAAAGTTTTTCTCCAATTTTACACAAATAAAATTAATTTTTCTTTAAATGTTCATATGCCAAAATGGTGATTAAAAATATCAGATGCGTATTGAAGTGAAGCATTTATTTTAAAATAACTGAGAGAGAATATTTGTATCAAAGGGTTAGGGAGGATAATTACATTTACATTAGAAAATAAAAATTTGCAATTAGAGTAGTTCGTGCAAGGAAATATGAAATTAAACGTATCATTCCTCTAATAATTAAACATGCAATTTTTTTCAAAGTAATTGATGATTACTTTGGGACCAAATCGAATAATACAAAATTAAAATTAAAAATAAATATTTGACGAATTTTTCATTACAGGTTTTACTTATTTTTCTTAACCCATTTAGGACTAGTGTTGCGAAAACTCAACATTAAATTCTAAATTTTTTAAACATTTTACTAGTTATAATATGATTAAATTAAAATTTTATTTTTATTTTTCATTCTTTAGTTACTCATTATTAATTTATTTTATTTTCAATTACAAAATTTTCACACCTAGATAAAAAAAATTTATTTAAAAGAAATGATTTTTTTTAAAATTACTTTTAATGTGTTATTTATGCTCAAATGTCTAGAAATTCAGTTTGAAGCAATTATGAAAGCGCAAACTTAGGGGCGGTTGGTTCTTAATGGGTTAAAGTCATTGACTACGTTCGGAACCGTGATTCTGAAAAAGCGTATAAATTAATACAATTTTTATATTTAGTCATTTGTATTAAAGTATACATATAAAATTGCCTTAAGAACACTATTACAAGAAAAATTATTTCAATACACATTTTTGGGTTAAAAATGAAAGATATATTTTCAAAACATTCTTCTTTTATGACAAATACTTTTAGAATAATAATATTTTCATTATATATAGCTGAGACTTCAGTACCGGGGTTGTGAACTAAGATTTTTGAAACATATAATTTAGGAGTGGATTTGTTCACATTTTATTTATTAGAAATTTTAACAAGAAACACCAGTTATTATTTCAATTAATCGTAACTCTGAAAATAATATTGTAGTAAACAAATATGTGGGCAGTGACCTCTAGAGAAGAATTCCAGAAACCGTCAGCCAAGAGGTTGCTACCGCGACATGAATCTACGTCCCCATTTATTGTTCTAATGTCAAATATAGTAGTTTCCGCAATTGCTTTGATTGCAGCTGTAAATGTTAATGTTCTTTTATGTTTGTCATTGTAATATTTAAATGTCATGTTAAATACTTTAACCAAAATTGTTTGGCATCCGACTGCTTGCAACAATGTGAATTTTTCAAAAATACTAGTTCACCTACAATATAGAAGTCCTTGCTAAAAAAAGCAAAATATTATTTTTGAAGTATTTTTCATGAAAAGATAATGTTCTGGAAGTAAGTCATTCTTTCTCCGTTTTTTTTCCAAAAAATTTCATTTAAATAATTTTTCTCTTGTAATTATATTCTTAAAACAACTTCATATGTATAATCTAACTCCAACTGATACTAAACATCAAAAAAATATTTCTTTATACTCTTTTTTAAAAATACGTTTCCGAACGTAGCCAGTCGTTGTCCAAAATTAAGGTCATAAACATGTTTTTCGTCATAAATTTAAATTACCTAAAGAAAAACTTTTAAAACTTGTATTTTATATATTTTGAAGAATGGGTAGTACAATATCAACCTTCCGTTAGTTTTTGCAGAATTAACTGGATTGAAACCGTTTAATCATATGTTAATTTTTCCTGCAGTTTTGTGAATATTGTATTAAAAGTAACAATTTAGTCTGTTAGCAGTGAAGATTATTTTTCATGATTGCTTAGATGATTCCTTGAGATTGGACCGGAGGCAGCTCGATCGTTGCAAATGGCCCGAAAGTGACCTCCTGGCTGTAGAATCAATTCTAAACAAGTGATACTGTCACCAGGAAGGTCAGCCAAAGTCGCCACAGAGTATCATCTGCACAGGATCGCTACTTGATTTTAAGGGCACAACGACATAGGTGGACAAGAGCTCCTCAGCTTGCTCGTGACTTTGTTGCTGTGTCTGGGAGAAGAATTTCCAAGCAAACGCTCTACAACAGTCTTGAAGAGACTGTCCTTTACGCCCGGAGTCAAGCCCTGTGTGTCCCTTTGACTGCATTCAACAGAAAAGATAGGATATTTGTAGAACTGAAAATATCAGTCGTGGACACCACAAGAATGGAGGCCGAAAGTCCCCAGACAAAGTGATTTCCGTCGAGTCTTCATCTAGAGAGAAAGTGGAACTCGTTTTCGTTCCTCCTACATAACAAAAACAGACAGATTTCGTCGCAAAAGAATCCTTGTGCGTGGCGGCATAATGTTGAGCAGTCTTACACTACTGAACGCTTCCGATGCGAGTATTGCCACTCACAGCGTTATATGGATGAGATCCTGGAAGCTTATTTATGAGGGTTTTTTGGGTGCTATGGGCCTGGACTACATTTTTATGGACGTAAATGAACGACCACATACCCTTCGTATTGTTGTTGAATTTCATTCGGGAGGGGATAATCGCCATATGGATTAGCCCTCGAGGTTTTCGGATCTAAATTCCATTGAATGTATTTGGGATGGTCGAGGAAAAGCAATTTTTGTGTTGCTCCTCTACCAGGATCTTCTAGGAATCGCGCTTTTAAAAGAAGGGATTTTGTTGCCACAGATATTGATTGGAACCCTCATAAACAGTATGACAGTTTGTTATGAAGCTTATATACCGCTGTACGGGGGTCACACTTCAAATAAGATAGACTTTTAACTCGTTAAATGCTTTATCTCTTATTCATGTTTTCCCACTTTTTGATATATCCTGTATCTTAATTCAAAATTAAAAAATTTTCTTTATGGTTTTGTTCTATTTTCTTTCTCTGTACCAAATTTCGTGGCAACATCATAAATAGTTCCTCAGTTTTTCTAGATTTTGTGTTTATGACCTTAATTTTGGACATGAGTATAGTAAAATTGTTGAACACGTGCTGAATATGTCTTCTCTAATTGGTTTTATTTTTTTTAAAAATATCTCTACACAGCAAAATTTTTCTACTATTAAAAACTCTAATTTTCAGAAATAAATTTTTCATATTTTATATAATAATTAAATTTATTGTGATACCTTGTATAACCAGTGAATCAGTTTTATAACGAGTTTAATAAACACAGACTCTATGTGAAAATTTAACCGTCTGAAATGCTTTACATACAGAAGTATTATGGGTGACACAGATCAAAAAGGTATTTAACGTAGTCAATGTTTCTCTTCACAGATAAAGGGAATATTATTTACTTCAGACATGCATTCAAACATATTGTACACAAATGTCAATTACTCAAAAGGTCAGGTCATACATCACGAGAAACGCAGTGCTTTAAAATTTCATTGAATGTGTCAAAAGTATGATCAGTTGCGCCAGGTTAGCAACTGTAATAAATCATCTTTTCTAATGTTCATAACTATTGTGCATTGCATCAATAACTAATGTTCCGTAAAATGATATTGAATAAATGTCACCCATCAAAGAAGCTTTAACTAAATAATACTAAACCCACCACACATAGTTGTTTTCTTTCTTTCTTTTTTGCATATTAGTTATTACTTAATTATCTCAAATTTTGTACATGTATTTTATTTTAAAATGTCATTGAAGTATTGATGTAAGGTATTCGACTACAATGGGAACCATGATTTAAAAAAGCGCATAAATGGAGAATTTTTTATGATATTTTAGTGTCACTTGAATTAGAATACATATGTAAAATTGTTTTAGGAATATTATTAGAATAAAAAATTATTTAAATGTAATATTTTGGCAAAAAAAAATTATCTTTGAATTACCTATTTTCAAAACATTCTCCTTTTAGGAAAAATGTTTTGATAATGATAATATTTTGCTTACATAAAAATAAGATTTCTCCAGAGGGCCTGAGCTAGGAATTTTGAAACATTCGCATTATTTTCAGAGTTACTACAAATTGAAATAATTATCGGTGTTTTTTTCTTAAAATTTCTCCACTCTCTATATATATATTGTATTAAAATATGAATAAATCTACTTCTACGTTATGTAATTCAAAAATCCTAGTTCAGGCTCTTCACAGAGGTCTGAGCTATATATAGACAAAATATTATTATCATTATTATGGAAGCATTTCCCATAAAAGGAGAATGTTTTCAAAATAGGTAATTCTATGTTCATTTTTTGCCAAAATATTGCATTTAAATAAATATTTAATGTATAATATTCTTAAAACATTTTCATACATGTATTCTAATCTAAGTGACATTAAATATCATAAAAATTATTCATTTATAATTTTTTGCAAAATAACAATTCAGAACGTTCTAATTTTCCTTTTTAGCTCAACACAAATATTTATATGTTAACTTCAATTATATAAAAAACATTTTCTGTCGTGTTGGTTTTCCGATTGTTTTGGCGAGCTACAAAAAAAACTCTTTGAGGGTTTTTATTCACCCACACCTGGATTAATATATTGAATCAATATGTGATTCTTCTATTTTGCTGATTGTTCTTTATGTACTTTCCTTAGGGTATCCTACTCCCTTAAAATTGTGAATTTTGCCAAAAATTGACAAATTTTTTTATGAATTTATTTTATAGGCTATTTTATTAGCTTTGTAAAAATAACAAGTTTATTATTTTTCGTTCACTACAAGTGTTTTAGTAAAAGCAGATGCCATTACTTTAAGCAAGATGTCTTACTTTAAAACGCGATTTACTCGAAATGTGTGTTTTAAATGCTCAAACGGGGCCAGCGATTGCTAAAAAGTTTTGAAAATAATTCACTGAAATTTTTTGTTTATGTTCTGTATAATAGTAAAAGTGTTTTAACCTTCAGATTTATCAATCACTGTTTTATTACAAAATTTACAGTCCCTTATGTGAATATAATCACTTTTTTAAAAGCAATTTCATATAGTAACTGAGATAAAGTGCTCTAGTTTTTGTAAAAGTTGAAATATCTCTTATCCTAAAGGTCATTTCGACAATGAATAACATAGTAACACATCAGAATTGAAAAATTGAAAATTTGTTCATAAACTTTTGGTACAGAATGGGCCGCGCTTTTGTTATTTTTGTTAATTTTTACTCATTTTAGTAATAATAATTTATTTTTCTCTTCTTTATTTTAGCATATTTTTCTTAAAATATGCTGAATTTGAAAACAAAATAATCTAAAAACAACAAAAAAATCCCCATGTCTCCATTTTCATTTAAAAAAAGTTGTCTCACAAGTAGTTGGATACCTTAAAATGATATTTGTTTTAAAATTATGAGTAACATTGATTGTGCTATGTGAATATTATTAGCATCAGTCATTAGAAGTGGTAGCAAATTAAGTCATCAAAGGTAATCACAATAAAAATATTAGTATTCCTTCCAAATAATAAATTTAAAAAATGCCTCTGTTGCAATTAATTTTTATCGGCATAAAATCCTTATAGTACCTACTCCCAGAAACTCATATACTCTTTGTAGAACTGAAAGTTCAGAAAGAGACGTGTGAAAAATAAATTTAGTTTAAAAGTTTTCCCCCGCAAGATCTTAAAAATACGCTCTCCTAAAAGAATGAAGTACACAAAGTGCCAAAATTAATTTATAAATATAAAAATATTAAAAGGAGTGAAGCGTATTTTCAGAAATGGAAGAAAAATTGAGCGGAATGGAGGAGGGAGAGTGGGTCCATATCTTTGAAATTTACTCAAAGGTGGGCGTATTGCTGGAATTCAACGGGGTATTTGTTTTTCCTTAACTTATATATTTCCTTATTTCTTTATCATTACACATGAAGCTTTTAATTGGAATACCATCATTTTACATTCACGGTAGCCTTCCTCATTCTTCTTTGTGATGCTTCACAATAAGTTGTCAATGCAAAGGATTCTCATTTTTTAGGAGATAACTTCTTTGTATATTATAGGTTATCAGTTGCTGAGAGTGCAATAATGAAACAATATAACATTCACTTAATTTACAATTTTTATTTTTTCGAGGTTACTCAGATTTGGAAAATCTTATAATGCTGGAAAGCGAAATTCCTTTTATTTTTTTTTCTTATTTGATACTACCACATTGAATTACTTAGATTTCAATAAGGGAAAATTATACTCTATACTAGAAACATTAACCATATGTTGTGTGTTTTTCAAAATTTCTTAAAAATTGTAACATACGAGACCTACTCTCGGACCCGGCTAGAGGTGTGGGAGGAAGTGAAGGACGACTCGTCATAATACTTTTCAACTATTTATATTCAACACACTAATTATCAACAGACACAATTCAAGTATTCAAACAAGATCAGATATTTCGATTAAGAGCAATAGGGGATTTAATTACGAGAGACGCGAATTTTGAGAAGACTTCTATTATATTGAATCCTCCTTTTATGGGATCAATCCACTACTTTAATATTTGAGTTACAAGTTAGCTATGGTGACCAATCGTCACTTAAATATCTTCAACTATTTAATGCCCGAAACGCGCTATCAATGTATACTAATACCTGATTGGTAGCTATCTTTCCTTGTCAACAGCTCTCTATACTTCAATCTCCAGGTAACTCCGTCTATCCATCTATTCATACCACTTGTTGGAAAACCTATACTATATATAACTGGCCCAATCTGCACATATCATGGTTTCTTCTTCAAAAAGGGTTGGTTGTAATTGATAGCCCAACTATTTCTCAAGAGGATAAGTTGAAGGACGCGTATATATCCGTCACAAAATCCTGTAAGAGTAATTTGGCTAAATGTACTGAATGCTTTCAATTCCTTGTTTTTGGACAATTCAAATATAACTTAATAAAAAATATGCATTGTAATTTTTAACAAGTATTGATGATGAAATCGACACATGAGAAGTCATTTCACTCATTATTACAAGTTACTACTGATGACTAGTATAATTTTATCATTTAATTTGTTAAAAATTTCATCTGATATTTACTTTTAAGCTAATGTTGGACTGATAAGATTGTCAAAATTGTATAAAGATTCATCAAAGAAGAACATTTAGTTTGATTCGTTTTTCAAATATCATAATTAAGATGCAATATATGTGAAGGCTTCTTCCTTCTAAACCATGGTCTAATGATGAGAATGTTATTCAACTTAAGACATCATTCCTCCAAATTCATACTACTTTGTTGGAAGACTTTTCAACCTCATCATATTTAACAGATAGCAACATTCATTATCCCTTTCGATGGCCTTCGGTAGAAATAAGACGAAATTTCCTTTGCAATTTGGCAAAATAGGATAAAAGATACCTTCTTGGAAGCTGAATCTAGAAGTTTCTAACTGTTTCTAGACGTGAAAAACAGAAATACTTAATTTTAATTTACACTCTCAGTCTGACAGTATGATATACAGCAGTGCCCGAGTGATATACAACAATTTTTTAAATTGCTCACTAAAAAAATATGAGACTTTACAAAGTACATCTCTTTCCTTTAAAATATGTTTGTGAGTGTAGAATTGTTTCATTTTACTTTATTATAAAAACCTAAGTGTGGCTTAGAAAATGAAACTTGTTCACTGTTAAAATATTTGTTCTCATTTCATTCACAAATAGAGGAACAAGTAGACATAGAATTTAGTTTCGATTTCTGATTTATTTAATTAACCTTACATTTGGCGAGATAATGGTGGTCGACATTATAATTTTAAATTGTTATAATCTTACAAAGGAAGAATACGGAAATATGATATAAACACTACTGTACTGAAGTGGTAAAGATTTGTAGCGTTTGTGGCAGGTTATGTTCTAGTCCAGGGGTTGTCAACGTTTTAGTTGTGGCCTGCCAAACCAATCTACCAATATGATTCAGCTACCTACACAGTAGACAATTTTTGAAACAATTCGATTCATGGAGAGTTAGAGAATAGTGGTCAATAATATAGATTTAGAGATTTATTATATATTGAGTTTACATCATTTAAAGATATTTTTAAAATAAAAATAAGCAACATAAAATAAAACTATTTCTTCAACAAAAATTAAAGTTGTGCTTATATTATTCATTTTTAAACATATTTATTTAAAATAAGACATAGACAACTTAATGTATAAGTATTTCTCTTCCTTATACTTAAATAAAAAGATAAATACAAATTTGAATGTGAAACTGGAGCTTGCACCTCTCTATTTTCATATCGCAAAATCAGGGGTACAATGTGTGACTTTCAATTTGACACGATTCTGAGCATTCAACTGTTAAACAATTTCTTTCAGTACTCGAAATATTTTTCATATGAGGGAAGAATTTTTACTATAATTTGTAGACCCAAAAGCGGAAAACAAGCCTTTTTCTCTCAACAATAAATTAAATCTCACCAGAAATGACATTCAACAATTTACAAATAGTTATAAATTTATCTGTATATTTCAGGTTTATTTTGTAATTTCGCAAATGTCTATAACTCTGGAGATGTTTGTCAAATAAGGTCTATTACAAAGTTATCAACTTCCATCCCCACTCAAAAACTGACAAATTTGTAGAGTAGTGCAGAGTGCCACTAAGAATTGTACTACGTGCCTTGGGTTGCCGATCCCGGTTCTAGTCGAAGAAGTGAGACTGAATTTTTCTTCTATCTTCTGCTTTTAATAAAGGTGTTGTTGCACATTAAATGGAATTAAGAAGTGACACGAAATTGTGAGGAAATTAAAAAAGAGAAATATCAGCTCATTAATCGCTATCGCTACTTAATCTTAGTCCAAAATTACTAGGCTCATTACCAATATATTTAATGCAACCTCCAGTGCGATCAAAGGAAATTAAGATTTGAGAAATGATTCACCTTCCATTTTTATATTTAAAGAACAATATTTTTATTGTATTATTCATGACAAGAGTTTAAAAATTGGAGTGTTAAGGTTGTCACCATTTTATTCTAAAAGATAAAACCTCAATTTGAAATAGACTCTCAAATAGGAAGAATTTCTAAGCTTATAATATTTGTATCATATTTCTACTATCGAGTATTGAAATGGAATATATTTATTATATAATTATATCGTTTCTAATTAAAATTTCGAAATTTTCCGTTACGAAAAATGTTTTATAAATCGTATTCCGTCTTTTTGTTCAAAATGGAAGGTGAGCAATTTTATTTATCAAAGAATTAAAATGTGCTAAGGATTCTCTCTTATTTTTAATTTCCTTTTGTAAATGATTTAATTTTGTTCTGCTTTTGAATCTATTTCTTTCCAGCAAGTTCAAGTTTATTTACTGAAATTATTTATTCAAATATACAAAGAACTGAAATGTATATATTGAATTTTCTAATTTAGTATATAACGAGGTCAATGGACGTAGACGAAGGAAGTTATTGTTTAAAACTGCAATACTACTTTATAAGAATAATGGATTTATATATATATATAATTTGAAGTACAATGACTTAAAATGATATCTGAATTCGAAAATTATTCTGCCGCACACACAACTTAAGTATCTTATCTTCATCAAGTATTTAAATTATTGTATTGATCTTGCGCTGAGACTCATTTTTACCCCTCCGTTTGAGACCTTTAGGAATATTTTTGTTAAATGAAAATAGTAATTTTAGATCTTTGTTCCTATCGTATGAGGTGACTTGGTAAAGATTCTGGAACAGTTGAAAGTATACGAAGTGAAACAATACCAATGTAGAGAAACATTTTTTTTTATCGAATATATCCACATCTTAAAAATGAGTATTCAGGTTATTACAGACCTCTCATATGAGTAATCTTATTGTAAATAACACATAGACAAAAGGCAGTGGCGTAATGAAGAATACTAACCCCTGCAAAATCAGGTTTGGGGACTCTAGCTCATATACGTACAGTCAGGCTTTCCCTCCACAATGCAAGGTTGTACGTTACGCCACTGGATGAAGGTGCTGAGGGGTAATCTCTATGGCAAAAATAAAAAATCTATTAGTCTATGGGGAGAGGGTTTAACTCTCAACCCAGACCCCTTGTGTGTGCTGTCTCTAATGCTAATTTGCGTGGGTGAGTGAGTGTTTATTAGGCTGTAATATAAGGCAACGTGATAGCCATTATTCAGGGATTTCGTAATTTTGAGTCATGGTCAAATGACGAGAGATCAGTTTGTATTTCATTCTTCAAACTTCCACACCACGGGCTTTGAGCCACGACAAATTTCACGTGAATCAACCTCTCTACACAACTTGCCTCCAGTGGAACTAAGGTTCAAACTCATACCACGCGGGTCACGAATTCGTATCCCTGACACTAAACTACCACGGTCCCCTAATGCTTATTACATTTAAACCCTTATTACACATGCAGTTGAAAAAGATTCTAAATGTCCCTGGCTGTAATGAAATTTTTCTCACGGTCAAGTAATGAGAATGTCATTGACCAGGTCATCATCGAGAGGATTTGATTTAGGGCTCAAATTTCCACACTTTACTATGGAATGGTTTTGATGTGAAACACCTCAGCTGCAATTACTTTACTCAAGGAATTTTTCCTAGATTAAGAGAAAAAACTACTATCCATAAAAGTGTGAATGTGCAGTCAGACAATTATATTATTATCCATTATGTTATATCACAAAATCAAAGTGTACATCGTATCTAACTAATATATAACTAACTTGAACCTTAACGTATATATATATGTATACACTATGATCTCAACTTGTACAGTATGCAGTATTCTTACAGTCTAATTTCATATAACTGCTATGCTATGATACTATGCCGAAAATTGAACTCATAAAACACACAATATACTAAATATCAGTGGCGTAGTAGGTCCGTATCAATGTTACGGAGACCTGTACTATAGTGGCCCCAAAGCATGTAACATTTTGAGACTTGCGAATAAATTCTAATAAAGCGATTATTTTTATTTATTTTCCAAAATAGGGCTTTCAAAGAATTTTGATTCAGGGCCAACTCAAGATTAGCTATGCAGTGCTAAATGTATTATATATAATATGTATATAATGTCATATTTCATTCTACACCACATATGTTGTAACATATTGTATAATTCAAGACCCCCTTCATTGACTTCATACAATTATATATATATTATAATAACGTGAATCGTATAAGTATTATAACTATTTTGAAGATTGCCTTGCATAATGTCGTTTGATTATCTAGAACAAAAATTTAAAAATAATTGGAAAATAATTTCTTAGAGAAATTTTAATGTCTGAACAATGTGATTGTTCAGATTTCTAATATGATTATTATTCCGGTCATATTTTTAAAAGATTATGAATGGAGTTAAAAATTCGCCAAAAGCGGCGCCAAAGCAGCGCCAGTTGCGTGATCGGCTCACCGAAAAAGATCGCAGCCGAAGGAAGAGCCGTTAAGTTTTCGCCTCTCTTCATACCGTTCTTAGATCGCGCTTAAATCGCACCGAAGGAAGTGTGTAGTGGTGTCTTTTTCCCGTTTTACCACACGGACTCTGTGATTCGCGTGCCATACACATCATGACGTTCAAGTGATAGAAAAGGGGGAAAAATATTTTGACACACCTGTTAAACTCAGCGCACCTGTGAAGGATCAGTCAGGTAGGTGCGTTTTTATTTCGTAGAATTCTCTCTTATGTACAGGTGATAGTTTCTGCTGATACATTGGGAGGTTTAATAGCTTTTTTTCGTAATGTTTATAATTTGTTGCCGGGTGTTTTTCTTTTGTTTTGTTTCTGGTAAAGTAATTAAAGTTATACGAGATGGCTAAAGGTGAGTAATGTATAAATACTCTCAGAACATATTAATGTTGTTTTAGTTTGAAAAAAGAAATATGATAGATTTTTTAACTTTAGATTATTTATAAAATTTTACTATATTAGTTTGACAAAAAAAAAATGGTTTTTTAGTTGGGTATGGTGTTTTATAGATTTGATATAAAAATAAAATTAAAAAGTAAATTCTAAAATTTTAAATAATTTTAATTTTTGTTTTTATGTAGTTAAAATATTTTTGATTTAAAAAGTAAATACCTGAATCTGTTTTTTTTAAAATTGTTAAATAGTAAATTGAAATTTTAATTCAATGAAAAAATAAGTAAGCAAATCCATTAATACTAAGAATTAATAAAATCTTTAATAAGCCATATAACAATCATTGTTGCAAGTAAATAAATTTTACTAAAGTGAACAATATTGAAATTTTTTCTAATTCTTTTGAAATTTTTCTATTTTTTAAAGAGTACTCTACAATTATGCTACTTTAGTACATAGAAAGTAATTTAAAATAAAATTTAACCCATTTTGTAAGGATAATTGTTAGAATTACTTATTTTTTAATTATTTATTGAATCTGGTTATCATTTACTATTTGTAACGTTTTTGTTTTTTAAGTAATTTTTAGTATTAAAAATAATAGTTATTAGATGGATTTTTCCAAAATGTATGCAGGAAAGCAATTCTTTGTTATAGATAACGGATTAACTACATTCAAAAAGTAGTTTTTCGTTAAAAAATGTTTATTAGTTTAAAATATTTTATTTTTATTTCCTATATTCGGGAGAAAAAATCAAACTTTATGAAATGTGCATTTGATATTTACTAAAAAATACCTATTTTTATATAATTTAGAAAATTTTGAAAAAAAATTATATATATATATAATATCGTTGAAATATATATAAATCGTGTACCTCAAACATTTCTTTTTTCGTTTGGCAATGATACAATTTTGGATTTGAAATCTTTTCAGATACGAATTTGTATATTAAATGAGTAGAAAATAACAAAATTATTTTAATTATTAAATTACAATTTCAATGTTTTTAAAAAAACATAAATAATTTAAAGAAATTTAATTTTGAAATTAACATGAGAGATTTTTGAACACACACACAAGTAGAACATTAGTCCAAACGATAAATATTTCGTTTTTGATAGAATGTTTTATAACATTTGCTTCTAAAATAATCTTTTGCATCTATTTTTAAACTAGATTCTCGTTTGGTGTTGACGAAAAGATTTGTTCAATGTTTATTTTCGAAAAGTACACGTGGTTCTACGTAATCAATAACAGAACTTTCATTTTAAACGAATTCAGAAAAGTCTGCTTATGAATTCGAACGTATTATTCGATCTCAAAAAGTATTATACATGCACAATCTAAAAGCGAGCCCCATCGAAACACATTTGAATTTAAATATGAAATAATACGAAAATTTAAATATCAATAAACACATACCACAAGCATAATTAAATGTATTTAATTATGCTATAATAAAATTCATTATTCGAGAAATTTTCTCGTTTTTTAAAATTATTTTAATTTGCAATGGAACTAATTAACTTTACCCAATATTTTAAGAACAAATACATATTTATTTTAGCTAGTTTATATAAATGAACCCATTACATCAGAAATTAAATATAATGAAGAAAAATATAAAATTAGAAACCACAGTATTCCAAAGTCTCGTTAAATTTGGTTTACTCTAAATGAAGTAAATAAAAATAAAATTAAATAAAAATATGCGATTTTTTATTGAACGTTTTATTAAGTTCTACGGCATGTTTGTGAATCGTAAAGGATGTTTAGAACACTGTTTTCTGTTGAAAAGAAACACAAAATAAGAAGTGAAAGCTAAATAATTTTAAAAAGCCGTTCACCTTTAGACTAAAGAAAAATTTGTTATGGAAATGTTTACAATTTTTCCACATCGCTGAAAACGATGGATAATAATAATGATTCATGGGTAAATGATAGGTTTTCTTATGATAAAATTATTTTTTTTTTAAATTCCTGGAACAAATTAAAAAGTATTTATTCGAAAGTTCAAATATGTGTATTCAGGGTATTGAAATGACTTTTCATTTCGTTATACTTTCAATGGCAACACTGCTTAACAGGGGTGTCCAACTCGCGATCCACTACCAATTTTTTATGGCCCGGCTAGTATATCTCAGCACAGAATAATATATAATAAAATATCAAACTTTCTCCTGAAATAGGAAAGATAGTAGCACATTTTAGAGATATCGAGTGTGGACGTGAACTTAAAATTTTTCTTGTTCTTTTTTTTTTGTCTTGTGCTTAGATTATTATCAAAATATAATCTAACGTATCTTTTTTTTTTTTTTTTTGCTTCTTACCTAAAGTTAAAACTTTGTTTGGCCTGAGCTAATCTTGGAGTTTGTCAACCTTGCTGGAAAAGTTTCTGAATTTTTTTAAGGAAATATATTACAGGAAACATTAACCAAAGCTCGAAATCGTAGATCCCCTTTATATTTGTCATCGTTGACGTTTTTTTAATTAAATCATATACAAATTAAGAAATGCATTTCA
The DNA here is from genome assembly GCA_019973975.1 of Trichonephila clavata. NCBI lineage: Eukaryota > Metazoa > Arthropoda > Arachnida > Araneae > Nephilidae > Trichonephila > Trichonephila clavata. The sequence goes on from BMAO01010997.1 coordinate 133,896, forward strand.
AATAATTTATTACCCATTCATCAATCTTGCTGCATTTAAGTGAAACGAATTTGATACATTGCAGATGGTAAAGTTTTTCATTAAACAACGTGATGTATATGTTGTAATGAAGGCATTAATTATGAATTTTACCCACTGAACTTTTTTTTAAGTAGCATGTAAACATCGTAAGAAATTATGACTTTCAGACCATCATTCGTTCTTTGAAAGGTGGATGTCTGTTTACAAGTTACAAATTAGCTTGCGTTCGATGTTTTCAAGTACGGTAAAAATGCCCACCTATATACGTATCGAAGTTAAAATAACTTTTTGGATTCCATAATTTTTCTATACGTAAATATAATTTTCGTCACAAATTATCATTGAACGAAGCATTCAAATGCTATATGATAATTGACGGGGAAAAAAACAAGCTCAAGTTTGAACCTAAACTTTTGAAACACGATTTGGAAGCTCTAGATATGTTGCATTGCTTTGATTTTCATAGATTTCGGACTTCCTGAATTATTTTTCAATGATACAGCAAACTGAGTGAATTAAATAAATTATTATTAAATGTAAGGTTTTTCTTTCTTTTTTATTGTGTGTGTGTGCTTACTATATAATCAAAATCAAAAAACAAACGGCAATGTAAAGATAGTATTTTTAAAAAGAGTCCTTTTGTGTTTAATTTAGTAACTGTCAACTATAGAGCGGTCTTCGCCGTATGTATGAGAACCTGAACTAAACGTGAAACATATTTTCAGACAGAAAAATGATTCTACTTTCATGAAAATTTAATACATTGTAACTCATACATATGTTTATTGATGTATATGATATAGCGCGTTTTTAAAATTTCAAAATATCATAAATAATTAATTTTTCATTTTAATATGTAAAGGAGAGTTAATTTAGCATTATGGTACAGGTGAAAAAATTTGATATATATGTTTTATACCAGAAAAAAAGATTAACTCAGATAACAATAAAAGGATATGATTAAATATGCTGTTCTCTATAGAATAGCGAAGCCAGATTATAATATTAATGTTGGAGCACATTTATATCTAAAAAAATATTCCAAATTAGGATCATATTCTTTAACATTACACGGAGTCAGCCTTAATACTTTACAAGTAATAAATTGTTTAATGTAGATAAAATTAGAAAACTTCAAAAAATGAACGCTAAAAATAAATTAATTTAGTTATGTAATTGCTCCTTCAAAAAAAAGAAGAAAAAGGGATGAAAACATTGCTGATAACTGACCCTATTTTAAATTCTTTTTCACTTATCTATATTTATTCCTCAACCCCTCCTCTCCCGTATCTTAACACAACAAGCTAAACAAAAATATCTTTTTCCAGCAGAAATTTAAAGTATCTCCAACCACCCACTAGTCCGATAGCACTTAGATAAGCAATGAACTCAAAGGCTTATGTGAGTGTATAGATAGATCTGTTCACATCTTGACTTCCTTGCCTTCAAATGATATGACTTATTAGAGAAAGTGAGAGGAGCTGGTAGTGGTGTAGTATCTGTCAATGCTATCCTGCATTGGAATGATAAGATAAATAACGGGCAGGACCTTACTGTGCTGTCAAGGATGTCTTCCTCCACACCACCCACCTGATTCAACTTCGCTGTTATTTCCTGCTGTCGCCGCCCCCTGTCCACACCCTAAACACAGCCATGTGTATAGCTCATGGAATTGAAAATCTTAACTGAGCCCTTTCTTCCTAGTTCAGAGGATCTTCCTCCAGAGCATTAAATGCTGAGGTGGAGGAATCACTTCCAAAAAAGAATGTTAATGATCTTATATTTTGCGCCTAAGAATAGGTATTATATTTATTTAGTTAGAATTTTCAATATTTGGGGTTTGAATATATTAAGATAGGGAAAAAAATAGTTTTTGTGTACTTGTAGAACTTTCAAATTAATATAAACTTTTCTCTGGAGGATTAATGCTGATGGAAAGAAATAATTGCTAAACATATAACCTCAATTACCTTATTTTACTTCTTATAATTGGTGATATATTTATTACAAATTAGAATTCTCGTTATTAAGTATTTAATGATATTCAGATTGAAAGAAACATATAAGTTATTGTGCAGTTTGAAATATGCATCTCCAAGTTTTAATTTCGGAATTGTCGTGCTAGTGAGTTTTAATGTAAAATGCTATAGGTTATTCAACTAACAATTATTTGATTTCATAATTTACTTTTTATTTATCTATCCAAGCCTTTCAATAACGGCATAAAATAATGTGAAAAGTAATATAAGCTTCATAGGCTCAATATTTTCAATTCTAATAAGAAATTTTAATTTGTATGCAGTCTAACATCCATTTTACGAACATATATTTTGCGAACTTTTTTCAGGAACCAAGAACCTAGTATATTGAATTTCTATCTAACGAATTTTCTACATAACGAACTTTTTTGGGATTTAGTGATTTCGTTAAATAGAGGTCTGATTCTCTCTCTCTCTCTGTATACATTTATCTATAATATACATATATATATAGAGAGAGAGAGAGAAGGAGATATAGATATACATATATCCAATGATTTTCAATTGATTATATATTATGACTGGTAAGTTGATTTACAAAGAAATTAACTATTATCAACTAAAACTTTTTAGTAAAATCCAAAGTCTGTAGTTGCGTTCACAAGAGTGGGATTTGGAAGCTTGAATCTCTACCATAAATCAAGAGATTTTTAATTTTTAGCAAAATGTTACATCTCTGTGTTTTTGTCTTCATTTCTTACAATGTAACCCTTACCATATAAGTAGTCTGTGCGTGCCACTGAATGTTTCCAACAACAAAGTGGGGAAAGGATCAAATTGTGTTAACTTATCCATACTTCAAGATATACTTAAGTCAGCAATAAACGTAAGGCAAACAAATATACGAAATAAATTGTAGAAGTAAAATTTCACCATCTCAGGGCGATCAACAAACTCTAGAACGAACAAGATCGCTGAATTCATTTCTTAGCTGAAAATCCTTCCATCGTGGCAATGGCATTAATCGAAAATGGCGACATGTTCCAATACAGACATACCGGAAATTGGTAAAAAGACATTCCTAGAAGAGTCGTGGCAGTTATCGAATCCAAGAATGGTGCAGCTATTTCGTGAAATAACCGCAATTTTCCCCTTTCAGCCCAGATTTTTTTGATAATTTTTATGACATATATTCTCTCACGGCGAAAAATTCTGCTATGGAATCAAACTATTGAATTAATATATATATTAGCTTGCTTTATCTATTAAAGAGTGGTTCTCGTAGCTCTAAAAAAATGGAAGTTTGACAGTAATGAAATATAATCACGTGTCCTCCATTAATTTCAAAACTGACATTACACTTGTGTTTGTTGCTCCTCTTGCAAAATTTCTATAAAATTTCAAATTTGATAGTTAGGTAAAGATACTTCAAGTATTAAGATTCTTCAAAACATTCTTCACAATTAAAAAAAATTCTTCCATAATGCATGTAAATTTAAATCAATATTGTTGACAAATACGTACTTTTTAAAAGAAAATCCGTAGAAAGCTAACTTTTGCTAAAGCAAACCGCATGAACTGATTGGCTGTAAACATATGATTTCAGTTATCATGTGACTATGACGTCGCTTTAATTTAGCCAATTACGTGCTTACTTTTAATTTCCCTAACTTACAATGTTCTTTTGATGATGATGTGCTGTTTAATTAGTGTTGACGTAACTCTATTGACCGTGTAACCAAATAGTCTTGGTCGCAAACTCGTGGCCTGCAATACTGCTGTCGAGTCGTGGGTTTGAGTCCTTGTGCCTCTAAAGACCCATCGTGTAGAGAGGCTGATGCACGCTAAAATTTGTCGAGTTTTAAAGTTCTCATGCTAGAGTAATGTTTGGAATTTTGGAGAGTGGGATGCCTCCTGCGGTTCTTACGCGTGACTTAACTGTAGGTCAAAATTATTAAGTACGTCGCCAACACCCCTCGTGTTGCGTATGCAATATTAAGATTCAATTTTTGCGTTTATTTCTAGTAAACTTCTTAATTTTTTGTTATAGAACAAAGGCGAATATTTTTTCAGACAGTGAGTGAAGTTATAATTATTCTGTTGGCAACATGTTGGTAATTATTTCACATATTATTCTGTTGGCAACATGTTGGTAATTATTTCACATATTCTTATTTTTTTCTTAGAATTTTAATAAAAAAAACAAGGACAGTTTTGGAAGCAAGATATCAAAATACATTGTTTGCGTTGAGTTTAAAAAATTTGATGAAATTCACAATGAATCCATACTTTTCTAATATTTATATAATTTTCGAAAGGAATTACTAATTTTTTTTTTTTTTGTTATCAATGCTTTTCATCAAGTGCTGAAAATCATTTTAGTTTGAAATAAGAAAACAATGAACATATTTTTTCTTTTTTTGGTAAGGAATTTTTTCTTACATACTAAAAAAGATGCTATTATTCACAAGGAACAAACGATTTGCACGCGTAACAGGTTGAATGTAATCACGTGATCTTTTCAAACGTTTTTGAATACATAATAACCTTTTATTAGGCTGTAAAATGTCTTACTATTGTATTTAATCATAGTGTCGAAAAAAAAAGCTCTTCGCCAACATTATTTTTCTTAAAATGATACATTTTAATATTTTGTTTTGAAAGAATATTTCAAGAAATGAAACAAGTCGAAACAAGATTAGTTATTACGCAGTTACCATTTTTATTCAAGTTCAAAATTGACATATTTGTAGAATATTCTTTTTAACATAATATTAATCGCAATTAACCTTGCAAAAATTTGATGCAGTTCATAAAATTGTTCTTTATGAAAAATACTTTATTTTTTGAAACATAACAAGACTACATTATTATTTTTAAAGCTTATTATTTTTTTTTTGTATTGTTTTAAAACTTTTTATGTTCTCTGTGTTTAATGTTTATAGCGATAAAATGCAATTTAACCAAACGATTTTTCCCCGGTTCTTTTTAGAATTCCTTTCTGCTGTAGTACTTTTTTTATTTATCGCTGTTTTTACTATCTCAGTTCATCTGCCTAATTGAAGAAATTCCAAACCGCACACACACACATAGATATTTTTTTCAGATTGGAAATAAATGTTAAATTTGTCCTCACACTTATTCATTTCTTTCAATGATACAGATTTCATAAATTACTTTTGCGATAAAATCTTTTAAGAAGTAATCATTTCATTTTCTTTTAACTTATATTTGGAACCCCAACCACTCTTTGTATACTCAAAGAACCCTTTAGTTTTAACAATATATCAATTTATTAAATTCTTTATTCACATTTTAATAGTAAATATTTTATTGTTCCTGGTGAATAACTAAGTTATCGCTTTGAGTGGGTATGTTATCATACTGAATTTCAAATAAGTCAAACCCGAATTAAAAAATTTCAACGATTTTGTTTTAAATTTTTAAGCAACGTAATTATTATTTTTTACCACTGTTTTAAATGCTTCTGTTTTCTTTAGCGTGTCGTTTGTGTATAAATTAAAAGTTCATATAAAAATAATAAAATCTTAATAGGAAAATTCTACAATTCCAACCTATATAGAATCAATACTTAATTGCAATTTTCTCAATGTTTAATGTTCTGTTGTCGAGGTATAAAAGTATAATAGAATTGAACTAAGAAACCTTAATCGATAGGGTCCAACCAATCTATCCTTAAATGCGGTTTTCCGGTTATATCTTAATTAGTTTTAAGTTTTTTTCTCCCTCAACGTGTTTTAAAAACATATCGAAATTGGGCATGGAATGAGTAGAACCTAAATGCAAAGGGTGTCATTTTCACAGCCACCTGACGCTGCAGTGGGTAAAAGGGCGTTTAACGTACAGTTTACCATTGAAATGAGGTCATCTGACTACTTTCTTTCTAATTAGTGTACAATTTAGGTATAATTATCATCATGATGGTGTTCAGTTCGCAACCATCCGTCTTTTTTCTTTCGCCTGAATAGTATTGGGAAAACAAATTTCTGGTTTTGAAAGTGTTTCTTCCCCAATAATTGATGTCGTTTGGTATTGTCAGCTTTTTTATTTCCTTGTAGGATTTTATTAAGGGTGAAATTGGTTCATGAATAATTAAAATTTGGGGGAAAGTCCTGTTAAATTATTTTTTATTTCATTTGATTAAACGTGAAATGGGAGGTTAAGTCTGCGAAAAAATTTTTAATTACAAATATTTTGATTTGCCTGCATTGGTTGTTTTTACTTAGCTAATAATAGTGTTTCGTATTCCCTTGTTTGTTCGTTTTTATTGAAGAGTTCCATAATTTTTTTAAATATACCAGTTCTGTCGAATTTTATCCAGTTTTGCCCGGAGGCTATAAGACTATTAAATTTATAGATTTTCAAAATAAAATCCTCATCAAATGAACCAAGTTAATTTTTAGCTAAAAAATTAGATAGAATATTGAGCATTTTTAAAAATTTGATTTATTTCATTTTAGGCTAATTTCAAATTAAAGTCTACTTTACAAAATAATCACAATCATAATTAAAAGGTACATTTGGGATGTGTATTTCTGAAGTAATTTAAAACAACTTTTAACCATAAATATTTAAATATTAAATATTTAATGTTGTTCATTTTAGTATGAATCTAAAAACTGAACAATGTTTTCATATAGTAAATATGAAATATAAAATTCTCTTTCATAGCAATTTCCAAGTATTTTTAGTATGTTCCAGTTGTTTCATTTCAACAATTTTTAACTCAATATTAATATATTCATCACTGATACTTATTAATACCGAGGTTCAAATTCATTTAAAATTTTCATTCATTTATTTACTTGTATAGTAAAAGTAAAAATTATTATATATAACTGTTAAAGAGTTAATTCAATCATTCATACAATATTTAGGTATTTCATGACCTAGTAACTCTATGAAATAGCTAGGTATTCTATAAATTAACTAATTAGACAAATGATGAATAAATTAAACAATTTTACATTAAATCAAGTCCGTTGTTTTATAAATTAATTAATGGTATATATTGTTAAAATACCTGGAAAAATATATATTGTTGATTGAATAATAAAGCTGCAATAAAAAGAAAGGAATATGGTACAGCTATAGATTGGCTTTGGAAATAATTACCTCTTAATTAAATAAATTATTAAGCTATTCTTTGTTTTGCTGAAAAAGTGGAAAAAGCAACCATCAATTATAAAAAAAAAAACTTAACAAAATTTATGATTTTTAATACTATATTTTAACTGCAAAGTTTAGGTAATTGTTACTCTGTAAAATAACTAGTTCTATCTTAGAATCCAATATTTTAACTGATTTGGCTCAGCACCTTCTAGAAATATCTACCGTAAAAATTTGTCGTATAACGCGCACTTTTAATACAAAAAATAAAATAGAAACTTACGGGGGGGGGGGTTATACGCCGAGTATAAAAATGATAGCTTAAAATAAAAAAAGCATTAACAAAAAAATTAGACTTCTACATAGATCGGAATATTGTTTATTTATAAGAAATGATACACCTTACGAACTTAAAGAATCTTAGAGAGCTCTAAAAGTACTCTATTTTTTTCAAAAGCTTGGGATAATACCTCGAATAAAAGATTTCAAAACAAAAAAACCTTGCATACGTCCATTTAGGTTTCTTCATAAAAAATGGGTGCGCGTTATACGGCGAATATAACTTAAAATTAAAAAATACAGCTTGAAAGAAAAGGTGCACGTTATAATGGGTTACGCGTTATACGCCGGATTTTACTGTAGTTAATTTTCTGAAATAGCGGATTCTGCCCTTTAATAGAAACAAACACATTATATAATTCTCTATCGTTACTTTTCTAAATATTAACAATCGATAAAAGTAATCTAATCTCTGCTACATGAAATCTAAGTATATATTTAGGATGAAAAGGGTTGAGAAAAACGAAACTCTTGCTAACTTTCTAACTATAAATATCAGCGAATTGAGAAAATTAAGAGGATAAAAACACGGAAATAAATTTTATATATTATCAACCATCTCTTACTTATTGTAAAATATTAATGATACAATGTAACAAAAATGCAAGTGATTGATTAAAGTAACTGAAAAAGAAAAAGGAACCTCCGCAGTAAAGACTGATCCATCCTCTCTGAAAGTTCCTTCGCCTCCCATTATTTAGACACCTCAGAATGCCTGTGGAGGGTTCTCCATCGATACGGGTGGTCTCTGTCCATTACTTGACCAGATTCTCAAAGTGGGTTGCAAGAACCTTGTGGAGATGTATAGACTGCATAAATGAGTTTCAAAGCAATCGTCTCTTTTTGATCCATGAGAAGCCATACGTTTCGGTTCTGTGGCCTGTTAGTTAAGTGGTATGGAAATGACATTTCGTTTTTATTTTTGATCTTAAAAATACGACAATGGTTTGGTGTAATAAATTCTAAAACAATGATTATTTTTAGCTAACTGCAAAATGGTAACGCTTTCTCCCCCCCCCCCAAATTGTTCTCATTTTTATTTATATTTTAATGGTCATCAGAGGCATAAACAAGAGGGGGGGGGGTCAACCCCCGCTGCCCCATAGACCACCATATTTTTAATTTTTACCATAGAGATTACTCCTTGGAGCTTTCATCGTGTTTTTCAGAATGTACTCCCCCCTCCCTTCCCGTCTGTGTATACCACAGATGACCTTTCTTAAAAGAATTTATCTAAATGGATATAAGATTAGGAATATGTACCGAAAAACGCCGAAACTTTTTCCTGTCATAAGAATTTTTTAATATTACTGTATGACGGTAAATTTGCGTTAGCAAAATAAATAATGCATTTATGCATTGCTCATTATTTTTCTGCTTATAAATCTTTTGAATATCTCTTTCACAACGAGTTGGGTAACTTATGTCATTCTTGAAAAGGGTTCGTTTTAAAATTTAGCATTTTAGCATTAGTTTTTAGACTCGTGTTTTAAATTTAAAAGAGTATTTTTTTTTTTGTGAACTATAATCTTAATATTTAGAGTTCGGATACAATCTTTGGATCTTAATGTTTAAAGGAGACGGTTTTTCACTTTGGATTGGTTCATGCTAGGTATTATCCATTAGTTAACAGAGTACAAAAATGAAAGCAGTATTTAAACTCTATTGAAATCCGATGAACAAAATTTTCATAATTTTTGAGAACTTAAACATATGAGTGATTTATATATATTGACTAAAAGACTTCAGATTCTAGTATAATGATATAACTACCCTTAGAGTCAATTTCGATAAAAAAAATCCGTTCTTAGCGGATATGTACTCAACAAAAGAAACATGCGAAACAAATTTCGCGTCTGCAGGTGTAATAGTACAAAAATGGAAATTTGTTTAATCTATGTTTCCCATTTATACCCTTTGGCAGTCGTTTTTCATAAAACCTGTTCTTAGCGAATGCCTACTCTAAAAAGGAACATGCAATCCAAATTTCAAGTCATTAGGTCTAATAGCTCAAAAACTGGATTGTGTTTTTTTGTAACGCCTCATAATCCTTCGCAAATCTTCTTGACAGACGATTCTTAGCGGATCCCTACTCAACAAAAGAAACATGCTTACCAAATTTCATATATATAGGGGATCTCTTGATAAGTAAGTGAGTCGCTTTCTTCATGCTTATAGATTTGAATGCCTGAGTACGAATTACATTTGAAATTGCTTTCAATTATGACCATAAAACCCCAAAAAAAGTACAGCCGAAGTCAATCGCTAAATAGAAAGTTGTACCCTTTCCTTGAGTTTCGAAATAACTTAATGAACAAGAATAGTCAATTGTTATCTTATTCATTCACAAGCAAAAAAAAAATAGAATAAGTTACTTTTAAAAATTCCCTTATTGTAAAGTCGAATTGCGTTGTAGAACCTTAAAAAGCCAGGAAGTAATTTTCTACAATACTCCTTTGAGTTTAAAATCTGTTGACCTTTTCAAAGCTGTGTAACCTACGTGCGTGAGGGGCATGTTACGCCTCTGGCCTTGAAGACGAAAAAATTGCTCCTCAAGTAACTATAAATTCTGCGCCTTGTAATTTCGTCATCATTCCCACCTCACTTTGCCTTAGGTTCTGATGAGAATTTAAGGATGTGTGCTTTTTTTTTTTTTTTTTTTGTATTTTGTTTAAAGTCCGGTCACTTTTCGTCTGGAGCTTGCCGGTTAAAAATGGAATGTTAGAGACGAGTTGAGTGAATTTTATATCCCAGTTTTTTGTTTAATTTGAAAATAAAATGCGTAAAACTAGTAGTGGAAAAATAAAATGCTTAAAAGTGGGAGAAATTTGTAACAGTATGAATTTGATTTTCAATTTTAGTTTTCACTCAAGAGAGTGGAAAGGGAATTGTGTTAGAAGTCTACAGTTAAAGTGGCTGACTACGTTCACATAACCTTGATTTTGAAAAATCTTATAAAATTGTAACTTTTTGGTATAATATCAGTTGAATTAGAATACGTGCATATAAAATTGTTTTAAGAATATTATTACAAGAAATTTATTCAAATGAAATTTTTTGGCAAAAAATAAAGAGAGTATGAAATTTTCAAAACCTTCTCCTTTTATGAAAAAAGCTTCATTAAAAAAAATTTGCCTTTTTATAGCTGGAACTTCTATAAACTAGCTGGAACTTCTATAAACTAGCTGGAACTTCTATAAACTAGCTGGAACTTCTATAAACTAGCTGGAACTTCTATAAACTAGCTGGAACTTCTATAAACTAGCTGGAACTTCTATAAACTAGCTGGAACTTCTATAAACTAGCTGGAACTTCTATAAACTAGCTGGAACTAGCATTCTTTAAAAATTAACATTATTTTCAGTGGCTTAATAATGAATTTTTTTCTATTAAAATTTCTTTACTATAGTATATTGAAATATCAATTAATCTAAACCTATAATTATATATTTCAAAAATCTTAGTTATTTTGGCAAAATATCATTATTATAAAAGCATTTTCATTTTTCCAATTTTTTGAAAATATTGTTTCTTAATTTTTTGCCAAAAAATAGCATTTAAATAATTTTTTTTTTCTTATTTTAATATTCTTAAGACAATTATATATGTATATTCCAATTTAACTGAATCTAAATATCAAGAAAAAATATCCATTTTAATACACTTTTTAAAAATCACGGTTTCAGTCGCTTTAATTCTGTAAAGTGAGTTTTCACAATTATTTTTTAAGTTTGATTTTAACTTGCACTTCTGATTTCTTTAATATATTTTTTTCTAATTATTAGTTCACCTTTTTTATTATTTGATTCAATATTTCTTTCCCTTTTAAATACCTTTATTAAACTATTTTCATTATTGTTACATTTTCATTACAGAAAAAATACATGGTTGACTCGAATTATATATATGTAACTAAAATGTAAAAATTGTGTCTAAGAACAAATGGGAGACATAATTTATAAGCAGAATTCTCCTTTGTGTTTTATTCTTACGGGTTTCTGTTTCTCCGTGTATGTTTGTGTGGTGTTCTTTTCATTCAGTCGAATGAAGTCATGGTAAGTGCTACCACTAAAAATAAATAAACAGATAAAAATTCTGCTATTTTTTTCTAAAGGAAAGATATTATTAAATGTTTATGAAACCTGTGTTTGATGAGTAATAGTATCAGCTGTAATTTAAGGCTTTTGATATTTTTTAAAAAGTGTTCAATATTGGAATAAGCTTTATCTAAATATGTACTTCATAGTTTATATATTACAATATAAATAGTAATATATTTCTAAATTCTACGAAAAGAACAGCAAGTACAAATTGAATGTCGATTTTGAATTCAATTTTGAATCATCATCAAGAATTTAACCCATTTTTTTATCGCTAAAGAAAACTTTTAAGCAAATCGATTTAAGTAAAAATAAATACATTTATTTATAGCGATTTTTAAAAGATTCAATTTGAGTTTCGGGTACTTTTATTTTTTTATCAATTCCATTTTAAATCTAGTAATAACAGATGCTCGGAGTTTATACTTCATTTATTTTTTTCCTTTCCAAATACATCTGAAAGATTCCTTAATTCTGGGAACTTCTAATAGCACCCTAATTACCCCTTCCCAGACGTGCCAAACGAATTCTTCCCTCCGGTCCTTCTCATGGTCAACCTTATGAGTGCTCATTGAAACAACAGGTTGAAAAATACCCCAATCTACGAAACAGATCGAAACTTATGCTACGAACCACTTTTTTTTTTTCGTAATTCCCCTTGCAGCAATTGAGCAACCGAAAAATGTCTAAAAATACTTTGTCCTCTGTGGAATTTTTCGCCGACGACCTTATTTATTTCCTCGCATCTTAGCCCCAGGCCACGTGATGGCCGGCCGAACCAGCCCTAACCCTTTTTCCCAACGAAAAAACCCCTTTCTCTGGGGCCCCAAAAGAGGATGTACACACGCGAGCGGAATTCATGCCAACAAGTAGCTGAGAGTGGAGAAGGCCTCTCCTAGCATTCTCCCCGCATCGCTGGAGACGTCCCTATCATTTACATGTAAGTGCTCCCCACCCAGCTCTGAGCCTCTCGACAACCCCCCTACCCTGGGCTGAAGAGGAGAGTCGGGGACGTCGCTTTCACTGGCTGCACCTCTTAACGATGATATAAAGAAAGAGTTTGTTTCCTATGTCGCGGCGTTTTTCCTTGTATTGCCATTTAAAGAAAGTCAATCGTGAGATTACGTACAAGGATCCTGTTGGGAGTGCTGTAGCACGTGCGATTTCGAATTTAGATTTTAAAAGTTCTTCTCTAACATTTTTTGCTTCTAATTTATAATGATCAATCTCCGTTTATCGTTCCTTTTTTTAAAAAAGTATTCTTTTGTGACTGTCTCTGAGGACGGGGGAGAATCTTTTAACTGAAGTAGTTGGTTTCTAATTCGAAGCTTTTAGATTGGTAAAGAATCCAACTTTCAGTTTTCGAATTAAATTGCTGGTTTTTTTTATGTGCTTATTTATGCGTTTATTTTTATTATTCGGTTTACTTCTTAGCATTATTATTTTAAATTTAACTTTTTCGACAGTTATTTCTGATATTTTGATTTTAAAAATGAATGAGATATATTTTTTGATATTTTATTAATTTTGGGGAAGAAAATTTCGAATGGTCATTTTTTAATGTTTAATTCTCTATTTGCTTATATGTACAGTTAGTTTTTTAAAGTATTTTTTTATAGAAGAAGAATTTATGGTTTAAAATAGTTTTTGCTGATTTTCAGTGACATTTGTCAGTTATTCGTTATAACGGAAGAAATATAGCATTCTTATTTAAAATATGAAAAAAATAATAATAATAAAGCCTTTATTCTGTGAAAATAAGAATATTCGATTCCTTAAAGAAAAACTGAAGTTTTTATGGAGAATTTTAATTTGTTTTTTCTTTTAAAATTGATTCTTTCCATTTTTCAAAGGAAAATTTTTTAATTAGGATATCCTACGAAAATCCATTTTTTTAAAAAATATTCTTTAACAATTTTTGAATTTATTTTATAATTACGCGGATTAATTATTCTTAAACAGTAACTGAACAAATTTTAGTAATTTTTTCATTTACTTAAAAAAAAATTCAAATGTAGTATAACACTATTAAAAGTTTTCACATTAACATTATAAATTTATAGGCAAGAATGACTTTGAACATGTTAAAATACATTTCAATTCTATTTCTTTACACACGAAAACAATGAATTTAGCTGTTTATTTTTAAAATATAATGACTAATCATACAGCATAAAAGGTAATAAGAAGCATCTCAAAATGTAATTTTTGTTTTAACATCTACTAATATTAATCGTACTAAAAGTATTTTATATGATATTTGTATAGAATTTTAGAACAGGAAGACTTTTTTAACATAAAATCTAATTATTATTTTGAACTCAACTAAAAGTGTTTTTGAAATATCTTACACTTATTTTTTTTTTAAATATTCAATTTAGTTACTATTGATTTGTTCCATTTATCTAACTTTCCTAATACGACACAGTAACCAATAACAATTTATTTGTTAAAAATAAACGAGATAATTTATCTTAAATTCGTTTCATAAATTCATATGTAAATATACGTGTAAAGAATAAACATCTTAATCTTATTCAAACTTGTACAAAATCCGTAGGTGGATTTAATACTGTGATGACTTTCGTTATACTTATTATATATAACCAATCTGCATTCGAAAATAAGGGTACGCTTTTTGTCTGATATATTTACTGTATGCAAACTGTATATGAAAAAGAAATGCATTTATGTACATGTTGCGCGATTCACGCGATACTCACGTGTATACTTGGATAAATAAAGTGAAATTCGTTGTTAGCACGAATTTTACGACCGAAAAATATCATTCTGATTGTATCTTACCCATAAAGAAAATGTAATAATATCTATAGTTTGTAATGTTTATTGTTTTAGAGAAATAAGATCTTTATTTTATAAAATTGCTAAAGAAATAATACAAGGATTCATAAACTAATATATTTTTAAATTGGTGTAGTCATTGATAGTTTTTTTTTCTATGAATGTTTGCTTCAATTTGTGATACAAAGAGGTTATACCCACGTGCTGTTGAATAAATTATAGTGTGAAATATTTAATTTGTAGTCTAAATATAAGGCTGTAGTTTATATATAAGGCAGTGGCGTAACGGGGAATATAGGGCCCCCTGCATAGTCAGGTCTTGGGTCCAAAATTTGGATTTTACAAAGGACTGCAAAACCATAATTTAACATAGGCTTTGGGTCCCCTAGAATCCTGCCCCCCTCAATGCGGGGGTTGTGGGGATGTACTTTACGCCACTGATGTGAGGTTGATCTGAAATAAGTACTTCAGTAAAGCACTCAAGGGGGGTCTAGGGGACCCCCACCCTTGATTTTGTTTTCGATTGATTATAATCCTATGTGTATAATACGTAAAATAATGGTACCCTCTCGAGCACCACTCTCTTGAAAAATTCTTGTGTGCGCCACTGCAATATCCTATAATGATTTAGTCAATGAATTAGATAATATAAACCACTTAATTAACTATATAATATCTTTTTTTTAGTTAAATTCTTCGACGGTTTAAAAAGATTGATATAGTTTGAATACAAATAAACTGATATATTACGCTACATTACAATATTTATGTGAAATTACTTACGATTTGTGCTAAATGTAGTCCGTTGTTTTAAAATTACTCATTATCTATATTGTTATTGCTATTCTGACGAATAATCCAGAAAAACAGTAAATGATTTCAGGAGTGAGTAGAAATTTCATTCATTTCTTTTTCCCATAACGCATCGAAAGTATTTTAGTTTCTTATTTATACCAATGGTGCACACAGAAATTCTTCTAGGGGGTTCGAAAGTCCACCATTCTCATATCATACCCCAACATATTTTTTTGATTTTATCGATTATCTGGGGAAAAAACAGTAAAAAATAAATTATTGGATAAATAATTAGCATTCATTAATAAAATAAATTATCAAAAACAAATTCTGAATTAAATTAGTAAACTTAATTAAATCAGTAGTAGTTTTCAAGAGGTGTCTGGACCCACCTTGTGAACGCCGCTGATTTATACGTAGTGTTTCTCTATATATATGTATGTAAAATAGAATTTTCAGCTTTTTATAAATTTTTTGGAATGAAATTCTATCTTTAATCTCTAATTTTAAAGTGTATACAAGTTTTCAAAAGCGGTTTAAAAATGTAAATTTTCAATTTTATTACTGAAATTAACTTCTATTCTTTGATGTGAAATAAAATGAAGTCGTTAAAAGCGCAAAAGAAGACAAAATATCGATTCCATATCGTTGTTTATTGTCTCTACCATCATGCAGGTACTGACTCTCTTCTTTTTCGGTTTTTTCTCTTGTCTCTGCACTTTTACCAAAAGAAATCAATAGAGAACCGTTACATATTTAGTAATTATATGCTTCTTAAAATCGAACTTGGGTCGATACTTTTTATATTTATTTATCGGTTCGTTTTATTAGGGTTCCGGTATGGCCACTCATTGATTGTGTTGTAACGAGTTTTTCTTAAGTATATTTTCTATTTTTCAGAAACATATATTTTGAATAAATTATGCTGCATTTTTATTTCCCTAAGTGTGGAATGAAATATTTTTTAAAAATCTATGAAGATCGTTTTACGAAAAATCATCATAACATTCCCTCTTTCTCGAAAATAAATCTCTTTCTATCTCAAAGCTTATTCTGGATTTATTTTTTCATCCAAAAGATTCATCTTTGTCCGTATTTTTTCACATAAATATATTCAATTTTCTAATTTATTTATAATTACTTATTCCATACAGCTTTATATTTATATTACGAGGATATAGTAAGAGTATCTTGATTGTTGCCCTATTTTTGACTTGAAAGATTTTTATTATAAGAAAAGGTGAATTATTGTGATTTTTCGGTAGTTATTCGTCATATCAAATAATGAAATTCTAGTGGGACTTTTAAAATTTATTTATTTATTAACATTACACTCACTATACTAATTAATAAGGCTATTCTAATTTTATTTATTCCAAGAAATTTTGAAGCATACATACTGAAGTTGAGCATTTAGAAAAAGCATTCTAACAAGGTATTTTAATTCTAAAGATTTTTATTTCTAATCTGCGTTTGATGAAGAAGTGCTAATACATGTGCGTGTGGTATGTATTATACGTGAATGTAAGGGATTGGTAGAACGTATTATGTTGCATTCTTCATGCATACGTCATACATATTTCTCAAAAAATTGATTTTAACCCCTTAACGTATTTGCCCGTGCCTGACACGGGTGAAAGTCACCGAATTTGCACATGCCCGTGTCTCACACTGCCGATTTTATATCTCGCGTATATTATTTTTAATGCCCGTCTGAGATCCATTCTAGCAAAAACAGATAGGTCAGATAATAGTTAAACTTACTTACAACAGCTATTGCTACAGTTAAGAGGGACAAAAAGATAAGGAAAGAAACAATAATATTCTAGGCACTGTATTATGCCGTACCATGCTTCATGGTTATACTATGCAAAACTGAATTATTAGCTATTCTTATGCTTGTAAGTAAGGGAATTTGATTTTGATACTTTTAAATTCAAAATAAACATGTAATCAAATTGTTTGCGCTTTGTTTGTATAATAATTTCTTTATATTTTACCTACAAATACCACCACAACAACTGAAATTGTGAAATATAACTTACACTATGCGTTTATTTCCTGTATAAAAAAAAAGAGATTTTTTTTTACCAATTTTTCCGAAAAAAAAATTCATATTTTACGGGGTTAAGTAAGAATGTAAGAATAGAAAGTGCCTAAGTTGAGATCTGAAAAAACACACATTCAAAATAGATTTGTTTGATGTTCTTGAATTGTGTGTAACTAACAAATCAAACGGTATTATTTCTTGATAAATTATAAAAGAATATTTATATTCCTGAAAATTTGAAATGGTTAACTAATTTTATTTTTGCTCTTTAAGTATTTTCCTTTTTGACGTAAAATTATAAAAGGCAGTTTCTTAATACTCGCTACAGTAAAACAGTATTAATGAATTTAATGTGTTTTATTGTGTTACTCTCCAAACTATTTACTGTAAACAAATACAGACTTACTTACAGTAATTTTTTAATATCTGCATAAAAAATAAAGCGTTTTTTTTTCATAAGAAGCATATTCAAAGTCATAATAAAGGGACAAAATTGTAAAAATAAATTTTTAAGTCAGTCCTGGATAAAAATGGTGTGGGGGGGGGGAGCATTTATCGCCATAAATTTCAGAATTTGTTCAGAATTTAAAATATATAGCCTTTTGATTTTCTTTTCTAGTTAAGGTTTTCTGGGTTTATTTTTATTAGTTCTGCTCAAAAAATACTAAAATCCGGTTTTCCTATCTTTATTTTTTAATCCTCCGTAGGAACTTTGCACCATTAAGTTTTTGCGCTCTCTTTTTACGCTTTACGCTAGCTTCACGCTCGCATTTTAGTTTTTTCATTAAGAACAAGCATTTTTATTTTTTAAAGCAGTGCTTATTCAACACATATCATTTGTCAAAATATGCATATTTCAAAAATATTTAAAACAAATAAGTTGATTACAACGATTAGTTGATTTGAGTTATAAGCATTTAAATAACAAATTTAATTTAATAGTATGAGACGTATAATACAAGATTTTGCATACCGTAAAATCCGGCGTATAGCGCGCACTTCTAACATAGAAAATAACATCGAAATTTATTAGTGCGCGTTATACGCCGGGTATAAAAGTTTTAGCTTTAAGAATAAATAAAAAAATTAGCATAAAGAAATTAAGACTTCCACTTAGATTGGAATACTGTTCATTCAAAAGAAATGACTTATATAATGAACTTAAAGTTTGTAGCTCTAAATCATATATTATTTTTTCAAAATTTTCAGGTAATACCTTCAACAAATGACTTCAAAACATAATAGCATTTCACATGTGCATTCAAGTTTCTGCGTAAGAATAGAAGTACACGTTTTACGGCGAATATACCTAAAAATTAAAAAATACACCTTAAAAATATAAGTGCGCGAAATACATCGGTGCGGCTCTACGCCAGATTTTACGATATGTTCTGAAATTATGAAATTTCAAATTCCTTCGTTAGGAAAGTAATAACTGGATTATTTTTGTGCATTGCATATATTAAGTAGAAAGTCTGTAACATAACGAGCTATACTTATGACTTCTCTTATGCCATAAAATAATTATGCCATATAAATTATGCTTCTCGCTTACAGTTTTAAATTTTATGCATGTTGATTCAAATTTTTTACCTGTAGAAAAAGTAAGACGCTTAATTTATCTGCTTGAAATTAAGAGAGGCAAACACGTGTATTTCAAATGTAATCTGTATCTATCTTTTGAAATTATTTTTTGAAGGGTTTTCCCTTTGCTTTCATAAAAAAAATACGCTTTTTAATTATTTTTTCAGATTCTGAATAACTTCCATATTGAAGACGCCTGTGAAAATGTATAATCATTTATCTATTTTACTCTATTATTATTACATCAGCAAAGTAAAGATACATAATTTTTTCTTCTAAACGTAGTAAGTTAATTTTAAGTTAATTTATATCCGATAGATTTAGATCAAACAAATAAAGAAATTTTCAATAAGTTGTCCTGACCAACATAAATTTTTATTCCATTTATCAACTTCAGTACGCAGCTTTGTTCTGATGTTGAAACCAGTTTCATTGAAAGTATTGATTTTGATTTATATAATGGAAGATATATATACATCGCAATTCGAAATATTGAAATGATGTAATTATTTGGTTTAACTTCCTCTTACAGAGCATGGGAATGTTTTAAACTAAAAAAATCGGAAAAATAAAATTGTTCATTTATTGTTGAAATCCATTATTTCTGTTTGTTTTTAGATCACAAAAGAATAATAATAGTGAATTATTCCATTAAACATTGTGATCACATAACAGGATTTAAAAGGAAAGAAAAACCAAAAATATCTTAATTTGTTCGAATTTCACACATCCTGGATATTTTTAATTATTATCACTATTATACTTCTTTTCACTATAGATGCTGTAATCGATGTTTTGTAATTCTTGAGAAAACTTTTGGTGATTCTTATTGTGTGTTTTCACGATTATCTCTTGATTGTAAATTTTTTGATAAATACAAATGAACTAAGATACAAATAAAAGTAATCAATGTGTTCGAATTTTGTTTTTCAAAATTTCATTTGCGTGAAATTGCATAATTTCGATTCTTAGTTCTGTTTTAATAAACGAATTCTCACGTTGAAAGAACGTTTGCTCATTATTAAGCAATATAAAAACAGAACTTGCTTCTAAAATATGAATTTGATAAATATCATGAGAACAATAATACGCATATTTATTATAAATAAAAAAATACCCTTAGTTCAAAAAATTAAGGAAAAGAATTATCACATGTATTAAGCAAAAACAATTTAAAAACCAGTAATTGATTCTGAAATATATCATAAATTTAATTCTTATATATACATTTCAATCAATATTTTTCAAGAATGAAGAATTTCTTTTTATATATACTGGGTACAAAATTTATTTCAAACTAATTATGTTAGAATGATAATGTGTAAATCTTTATTTTAAAAACTTATGATAAAAAATTAAACTGTTAAGAAAATTCAAGTAATTAGTATTAAAGGATTATTCTTTCGATATAACGGTAAACGGTATTAAAATTCAAAATTGAATGCGCACGCAAAACGCTCGCTATATTCTTTTTTCAAAATAATTTTAAAAAGTAATTAGTTGAATTAAATTTTTTCTGCAGTGTTTTTAATTCAAACGATTTATATCGTAACCAATCAAAATAATGTTAGATGAACGATATCTAAAAATCTGTAACAAAAGAAAATAGGGTTAAGATATGTAGTAAATACAATTGCAAATCATAGTATGGAATATACACTTTTAGAAGTTTTTTTAACTTAAGAATTAGTAACTCCGTTAAATACATGTAAATAACGAATCACTTCGTAACGAACTTCAAAAGGTAAACTCATGAACAAATTCTACTTTTTCCTCAAAGCCTACACCTCTGCTTTTTTTGTACTATGATAAAAATTTTCGAAGTAATTTTATGTAAATTAATATTTTGTTTTCCGGTGATGAAATAAAGTGTTTCTGGATACAGATTTATTTGATAGAAAATAAAGTGCACATAGCTTCTTACTGCATGCCTGGAATATAATGGAAATAGTAAGCAATTTCTTAGCTTCTTTTAGGGAGAGAAACTATCATTCTCCTTTTTTCCCCATCTTTTAGT
Organism: Trichonephila clavata; assembly: GCA_019973975.1. Taxonomy (NCBI): domain Eukaryota; kingdom Metazoa; phylum Arthropoda; class Arachnida; order Araneae; family Nephilidae; genus Trichonephila; species Trichonephila clavata. Next base: position 154,713 of record BMAO01010997.1, read on the forward strand.
TTCTAATCGGACAATTAATACACGATTCTTTTTCTTGTTCCTCCTTTATTTATGCTTAAATGCTTAAATTCTTCTATAATTTGAAATCTTTCATTATCAAAAACCTTACAATTACTTATTTTTTTCCTTTTTTTTTTTTTTTTTTTTTTGAATTTTGCACATTTGAAAATATTTATTTTGTCTTAATTGTCGGGATTGAAATTTAGAAATATTATTGGTTATGAAAATATACAATTATTTATAATACACATAAAGAATCATTCCTTAAATTCGCTGTTCGATTATCACATTAAAATATTTTTATCTTTTTTCAAACGGAGATAAAATATTTAGATTTTTAATTTAAAAAAATACAATATCAGATCAAATATTTATCTCACATTTTTTGTGTAACTCATATCAGTGCTGCTTCTTATTTTGTCAGTTTGACCGAAGTTCAAAATTAAGAAGTAATTCGCCAGTAGCCCTCGTGTTGTTTTATAGGACGATACACTCTTATTTTTCAGTGTTTTTTCCTGCCCTATTCTTGATTTTTTGTGTTTAATAATATATTTGTATAAATTATTTCGCACACACACACATACACACACCCAAGAAAATTATTTTAAGAGAAAAACTCTTTTAAGTATTTTTCTTTTGATTTCATATCTTTCAGAAACACCAACACTTAATCGAATTTCCGAATGTATTATTTTGTATAACGGTTTTATGATAAAATATAATCAAACTGCTTTTTTTTTTCATTATTCAGCTTCTGCTATTGATATTATTCAGCTTATTTATAGATTTTCAAGTATTTATTAATTTGTTTTGTTGAATATACCTTGATTGAGTGCATTTGTGATATTCAATGCTTCATTTTTTTTCACTCTCGAAGCAAACCTTGTGGCACACAGTTTTTAAAATACCTATAAATTCTTTTTAAAAAAATGCTGAACTAAACCAAATTACTTGAAGCCAATGAACTCTACTACTCCTCTCGATATCTTTTCACTCACATTGAACAATTCAATTTCATCTCTCGACCTGCACAAGAGAAAACCAGCACAGTACCCTTGGGATAGTTGATGTAGAGCTCGTTGGACGAAGCACCTGTTTCACCAGAAACAGTCAGGTAGAAGTCCAGCTGATCACACAAGACTTGAGTAAAGTCTTCGTTTCCTAATGAGGGGGGAAAAAGAAGAAACAGCCCTCTTTAATAAGGGAAGCGAAAGACAGGCTCCATCGTTTCTGGTGAAGACATAAAACAGGATGAAGGCAAGCCTGTGTCGTTTGCTCAAGAGATTAGAATTTATGTTTCCGTGGCGATTTGGGCCGTTGCTAGGCTCGGTCTTCTCCTAACCCTAATCCTTAGCAACCGCTTTGGGTAGGGGTAAGCACGTTCCCCTCTTAAAATTCGCCTTGTCCTTCTTCCGATGTGACTTGTCCTTTTTGTGCCAAAAAAGGATATGTCGAGAGGAGTATTTGTCAAAGGTTCAAGAGAGAAAGTTATTGGGTTTTAGAATAATTGTTTTTTTATCGACGTTGTTTTTAAACGTATCTTTTTCTAATGGGTAAGATAAAAATTTTAATTTGGAGTAGTTTTCCTGGTAGAAAATGATTTGATCATATGTATTGAAATATGTAAGAAAAATATATGATTTTGCATGGTTGAACACAGGATGTGAAATGCGTAACGCAAAATGTGTTCAATGAAAAAAAAATCAATGATTTGAATAGAATTTAATAACCTATTAACGTTTGTAATTATTTCTCTTCTTCAATATACGTTCGTGCAGGGGTGAGGGAATTGCAACCAGCGTGCTACTAGCGGCTCACAAAGACTTCTATGTGCTGCGTGCAAAGACAGCCAGAAAACCAAATATAGAGAAACTGATCTCCGTATTTGGGTCGACATATATTTATGAGAGAAGTATTCCATGAATAATAATGAGCAAGTGTAAAGATGGAGGCAAGTTAGCTGACGTTAACTTACAGGCTGTGATTTCAACAAGTAATCTCACTCCTGATTTCAAATTTTTTTAGGAAAGTATGATCGACATTTGGCTTATATTAAATTGATTCTAAATTTAAACGTGCTTGTGTAGCTGTAGATGATATGAAATTAGCAAAATAAATAGCTTAAAACTATTACTAATTTTATTCAACTTATATTTATTGATTCTTATGGGGGTGCAACTTATACCTTTCTGAGATGCAAAGTTTCTTATGAATGCAATCATTTTTAAAAGGTGCGGTGGCCAAGTATCTTCAGCTTTCACATTGTGGTCCTCGAACCAAAACAATTGCCCAACCCTTATTTAAACTTACCTTTCCCTAATACTTAAGAGTAAGATCATAAGTTGGAGCATTTTTCCAGATAGAAAATTATTTTATCATGTATATTGAAATATATATATATATATATATTGATTTTCCATGATGAAGCACAGGATGTGAAATGCATAACGTATAATGTGTTCAGTGAAAAAAATTTAACGGTTTGTATAGAATTTAATTGTCTATTAATGTTTGTTTATGTTTTTATCTCACTACTTCACTGCACATTAGTGATATAACTGTATAGGGTGGCTATATTTTGAAAAATGAATTAAAAATGAACAAAGATTTTCGCTTAAGATTTCTTATATTCCATAGAAAAAAGATTAAAAGTTTCTGTATAATGAAATGCAAACAGATGGTGTGTGTGTGTGCAACGTCCGCGTTTTGCAATGTTTTGTTGTAGCGTGACTTTTCGAATTTAAATGTGCAACACAAGAACAGAGTGAATTTTGGAATACCTATAAACGAAGCAGTGGCGTAGCTAGTCCCAAGTGTGCCCCTAATCAAAATTCCTGGAGGGCCCATTTTTTGGAACCGAGAGCTTTGTTAATGGAATTATTGCAAACATTTTACGAGTTGTACTTACACATGTTGGGGCCCAGAGCTTGGGGGCTTAGTATCATTGATACTAAGCCCCCAACGCCTTTGAAACGAAGTCCACCTTTAAGATCCACAATTTATAGGCGGTATGAAAGATTTATGTCGAAATGTAGCATATTGTCATAAACGAAATCTGGCTGCCCTACCAGAAGCTGAGATGACGTCACTCGTAAAGATTCGATGTGTTGCGTGCCACTCAAGATGCTCGCATTGAAATCGTGTAATTAAACATAGTAAAAAATTGGTACTCTCTTTGCGGAATATAAAAAAAAACTGTAAGTGAATATCTTTGTTAATTAGTAATTAAAATTTGAAGGTATAGCCATACTTTTTGGACATCCGGTACATTTTGATTATGAAACTTGCTCAGGGGTGTAGCTACCACTATATCAACTGTATCAATGATACGGTGTCCCCAAGATAAAGGGACCCCAACTTGTGTTCGCAAAACAATCCCAAAATTTTACGAGATCGCCAAAAGGGCCACCAATTCATTTTGATACAGGGCCCACTTAGGACTAGAGATCAGTTTGAAGTACTTTCATTTTAATTGAAAATCCCCCCCCCCCTTCCTAAGTTTTTAAGGAACTTGACATCTTTTGAACAATTTTTTTTAATTTACGTATTTAAAAATTATATTTTAGCATTTCATATAATGTTTCTATTCTATAAAACAATATGAAAAAGAATTTTGCACATATTATTCACACAATTTTTAAAATTTTAAATTTTTTAAGAAAATATATGGAAAATTATAAAATAATACTTTTGTATTTATTAATTTTTTGACCCGAGTTCTTTTATTTGTAATATTCCTAAGAATGTTTTAAAAAACTTCAGGGATTTTACAATAACTTAATTAGTTTTGGAGAAAAAAAATGAAAAGTGATGATATGTAAACTAAAATTTAACAAAAAAGCCAAAATCTCCTTCATTTTAATTTTTTTAAAAAAAGTATTAAGTTAACAGCAAGATGGAACCCTAATTTTGTTATATGCATTATACATAAAATATAGGAAAAAATGGAAGTGATTGGTAAATAATTGTGGAAGGGGAAGCTCTTGAATGCAAAAAAAACAACAAACTGAGAAAAATTACCTCAAAGTTTATAATTCTAAATAAATAATTATTATAAGTTTAAATGAACATAAAATATACCGCTTTAAAATATTAACTGCATATTTTTCTTAAGAATAATAGCATTTTCATATTATTTTAACTCATATATTTTATAAACGATGCCTTTTTGGAGAGTATTAATTACATAAGAAAACTCAAGGAAAATGTTAAAAAAAAAAAATTCTTCCAAGCAAGAAATTTGAAAGTTTTTTATTCACATAATATTGAAACATTATATTTTTATGAAAAACATATGATGAATAAGAATTGAAATTATAAAACTGTTAATACAAAATGCTCTAATTAAAAAAAAATTACTTGCACATATTTCAAAAGAAATAAAAATTACATTAATATAATACTTCAAAAATATTCTACTTTATTTGTAACACCTTTTTTTAGTTATTATTTCACTTTTTAAAATAGCTTTTTTTTTATCTCAAAAAGCCTTTTTTAGCCTTTTTTTTTTAATCTGAAAAGGAGGCATAGTCGAATTCCTTAATTTGTTTGTTTACATTTTTTGAATTGAAATGTTTTCCAACTTCTAATTCCCAGGCATACAAAAATGATATATCAATCGAAAGATAATAATGCAAAGAACATAATTAAATATAAGAATAAAAAATTATTCTTAGGTGATTTTCAGGGTGCCAAGTCCCTTTATGGCAATTTTCTACATTACTTTTTATCAATTTTACGATTGTTTTGCTGGGGATGCAATAATTAATAACTAAAATTAACCAAAATTAACATGAAATCGAAACCAAAATGATTGCAAACTTCGCATCGAAATCTGGAAGTTCAAATTCAGGAAATAGAATGCCGGGTGAAATTTTTCAATACCGGTTCGTTGCAACCTGCTTGATGACACCCATCTCAGAGCTCGCCTCCATTTTTTTCCTTCACTTTTTTCTTTTCTCTGCTTTCTTTTTCACTCTCGACAACTCTGTTTTGGAGTGAGCGCCTCTGGTTGACTTGGCGGCGGGCCAGAAGCACACCCTATTCTCTCAAGACGATTTTCTTTTCTTTGCTTACTTATTTTGTTTGGTTTTTTGTATTTTTGCTTTTTTGTTCCGTAACCTTCTTCCTGGTCCTTTCGTAATACCGCCCTAAGCGATGCCTTGTGTGATTCTGTTTCCATATTTCCCTTACCCCTTTCTTTTCTCTCTCCTCTCTAAAACCTTTTATTTTAAAAGAGAGAGGATAAAAAAGTTTTTTGTGCTTGCAAACACATGAGTATTTATATGTATTTATCCATGATACAACTGAATTGAAATTGAGAAAAATGTATTTTTCTTATCGAACTTGAGATAAATACTTCGATTCGAATGTAAACAATTTATAATTCATTGCAAACTGCGTGAAAACTTTAAATAGGTTCGGGATTGACGCTAACGAAATAATTACATTTGAATCATTATTTTGAGAGAGTAAAATTTAGTAGAGATTTTGATTTTTCTCATTTTTTTGAAAATTATTCAGAATAACATCTTGTTTTATCACTTAGCATTTAAGATGTGATGAAAATTTTCATGAGAAGTCCGACATTTTCACACATTTCAAGTTATTTCGGAAACTTAACAATCAACTTACGTTCTTTAAAGAAAATACTAAAAAGATAAATATATATTTATGGTAGTAATTTTTGCTTTACTTCAAGGCTTAAAACAGTTGCAAAGATAATAAGGCTCGTCTTAAGGTTAATCTTAATGATAATACGGTATTGATGGTAAGTATGCAACCATACAGATAAAAAGTTTGTTAAAGATAGTAAGTTTGATGAAGATTTTGAAGTAAGTTTGAAGAAGTCCGAGATCTTCTCAAATTTCTGACTATCTCGAAGGTTTACAACCGACTTGCGTTTTTTAAAGAAGATATTAAGACATTAAATGTGTTTATAGTTCTAATTTTTGAGGTACCTCAAAGCTTAAAACCGTTTGAAGGATAATACGTAACGTCGTAAGGATAATACGGCTTGTCATAAAGGTAATACGGCTTATCTTAAGGGTAATACGGTTTATCTTAAGGGTAATACGGCTCGTCGTAAGGGTAATTCGGTATTGGTGATAAGCATAAGACCAAGTAGAGCAACTTAAAATTTTCGATTCCATAGTTTACCATAATACAAAAGGAAAAAAAGAGTTGCAAGTAAGCGTAATATATAATAATGTATTAAATGGAATTGAGCTGCATTTGGCACACTGTGAATGAAAGAGAATTCTGCCTCATGTCATTCTCCTCATCATTATCGTATCTATAGTTTTAATGATTAGTGTTTTAGCTTTGATGTGGGAATAAGTTGTGTTTAATCATATCTTAATCCTCTTTTTGTCCAAATGGCTATGTTAGTCTAAAAATTTTTTTTATGTAGATCATATATGGTTTTGCAGCAAAATGTGTCATTTTCTTTTTTCCATCGGTTTTCTCTCTCTTTTTTCCCCATATCTCTCATTCAAAATTATTTTTGAATCGTTCCTAACGAACTTATTGGGAAACTAGAATTTTTTATATGATTTAGAGTTAAAAAATAAGTTTTCTTTACCTGTTTAAAAGAAAATCATATATAAATTTTTTTAAAATTTTTTACAGAATTCAAAAAAGAATGTGTTTTAAAAATTATGTGGTCGTATTTATTTTCTTTGGAGTATAAAAGAACATTTTTTCTCAATGTCCAGTTTTTAAAATTATGGAAAATTTGTAAACTTGCTGTTTAAAACAAAAATAAATAATTATTAAATTCGTTTAAAAAACGCGAGATTCATTGCATAAAGTACGCTGCTAAATTATCTCTGTTGCAAAACACGTATATACCACACAGTAATTACTTGTTGGTGTTTCAATTAACACTAATTGGCCGCAGTCGTTGTGGTCGCGAAGTCGTAAACGTCGATATTTCTGTCGAGGCTTCGAGCAGTGAAGTAATGGAAAAATCAGGGCCCCCTACAAAGTCAGGTTTTGTCTTGAATATTTTATAAATTGGTTAAATACGTACTTGGCGTCAGTCTGGCTTTGGACCTCTAGAATCCTGCCCCCCCCACCCCACCCGGATGCTGGTTTGCGGGGGTGTACGTTATGCCACTGGTTTTGAATGCAGGCGACACTAAAAACCCATCATCCATACTTATTTACGTCGCACTTCGAAGCTACTAGAGAACTAACTATTGGTGCTCAGACCTCGTAATTTCGAACCACAGAGTGACGAGGACGACACTTCAAATGGCGACCCACTCTTTAATCTTCTTCATTAGATAAAATGAAGTATTTTATCTATGAAAAATAAATAGAATCAACTTCTCTATGCAGTGGCTTTTAAGGGCGCTTGGATAAGAATCCGCGATTCGATAATGCAACGCTGGCCATGAGTTCGTGGCCACGACCACTCAGCTACCTGGGCGGGTTGATGCACGTTTTATGTGTAAAGCTTTACATTGGTGTAATGTGGAAATCCGGAGTGTAAGGTGTCAACTCAGATGTCATTCACGCCACTTGTTCGTTGTTTAAAATTACGAAATTCATCACTAATAGCACACGTGTAGCTTCAAAGTGCGATGTTTGAACAAAATAAATTAACTCAAAAAAATAAAAGACAATCATATTTTTGTGAAGTACTCTTTGAAAATTCGTATATTTTTGTTAACTTTATAAAGAAATTTCTATATATACTGATGTTATATGAAATTTAAAAAAAAGGGAAAACTCCTTCGAAACATCAGCGATGTATATTTTTAGCGCGTTTTTCACGTAGTGGAACAAAAGCGCTATTAGGACGCAAATTTCGTCTTCGTCTTGTTCGATATTTTGTCGTACCTTTTTCTCAGCCAATAAGCAACCAATTGACCTCGGGTTTTCGTCATTTGGTCGCATTTGTGTACCCTAGATGAGCCGAATCATATTTAAATTTTCCCATAGTTTTCCCGAATTTTCCTATTGTAAAATACAACATGTGAAAAACGCGCTAAAATTACTTGGCCATGCCAATGATTGATATTTTGTTTCACTTGTTGCTAAAAGTACATGGAATAAAATTTGTATCCATTTTTCAATCACACACACAAAGCAATATTAATATTTTAAAAAAGTAATTGAATTCAAAATTTACACATTTTTTAAGGAACTTTCACTAAGCCTTCATAAAAAGAAATATTGTACCAATACCAATCATGTATCACAATATCCATACCAACTTTTGTTATAAATAGTTTGACATACTTGAAAATCAAATTTTATATGTACATCAATTTATATAGGTAGAGGAGCATTTTAAAATCACTTAATAAGTTTCATGTTTTTCCTTTAAAAAATTAAATGGTTAGCTTTTAATGAAATTTTGAGTACAAAATCTCTTTTACATCATACATACACATAAAACAACCAAAAAAATTATGAAAATCAGTAAGTTAAAAAATTTTGTGTAAATCATATAATATAAAATAGTCCCCATTTTAGTATTCAATTTATGATTTACCAAAATCTCTCATAAATTTTGTTAAACGCCCTTTTATGTTTGATAGTGTCAAATAATTTTCCTGTTTGTTAAAATAGACGTTTTGACAGAGGATTTTTAAATTGCCAAGAATTTAGGTGTTTGATTTTCTGATTGTGTGACTCCGTAGCCTACCGGAACATGATCCTTTTTTTTAATTTCTATCTGATGGTTTCATCTGATTAACCATGCTAGAAACTCAGACGGTAGAACTTATTTCTTGGTACTCAGGGAAGTAACCAATGAACATGTCACGTTTTCTGTGACATAAAACTCTTTTTGAAGAGAAATAAATCTTCCTTTGTTCACCTTTCAGTTTTAAATGTTATAAAAAACTATGAGTAAGCTGAATATTCAAACTTTTTTATTTGTTTATTTCAGGTATTTAAGAAGTTATATATCTGGCTGGTTGATTTACCTTGAAAAGTTATTATTTTGGTAAGAACTATTTAAATTTTTTTTTACAATTATAGAATACATATTAAGGGTTAAGAAAATTGAACTTATAAAGTTTTTATTTTGGCTTTTAAATATGTTACATACGCTAGACATTCAATCGAAATC